>LPNX011181283.1:67740-188068 GCA_001517045.1 Pseudotsuga menziesii | reverse complement strand
TAAAAAGTAGTGTAGGAGATGAGTTGTCATATATACCTACCCCATAAAACCCCTAACTCATAATATTTTAATATATCTTATATTTTGTAGTACATCTCTTAGGAGGCCCGTTTTTGACCTCAAATTCTCTCTAATGTGAAGTCATCAAAATAATTGATGATAGCAACCCCTATCCAGCTTTGCTAGGAATTGAATGGGCAATAGAAAATGATGCAGTAATCAACCTTAAGACTAGACAGATGACTTTCAAAGGAAAAGGCCTGAGAGTCATAGTACCATTGGACCCTTCTCAAGGAGAAAGGTATACAGAGCCAGTCAAAGATGAAGATCAGGATGTTTTAGATCATATTTACAACATCATAGCTAAAGAAGAAGACTATGTTAACCCTACTACTGAAGGTATAATGGATTGGTAGTGTGACAGTTCTTGCATGACTGATTCAAATGACGGCCTAGAGAACTAGAAAAATAGACTGTATGAGCTACATGGACATCAATGCGCAAGAATTACCAAGTCTCTCAGATGGCTTAGCTCACAGACAAGAGCCTTACCTATTTTTGATGGCTTGACAGACCCAGCAGATTTTATTGAGCAATTTTCAGAGCAGGTACCAGATTCATAGAAAATGGAGACTCTAGATTCAATATTCAGAGCCACAGCTTCCAGATGGTGGAATGGTCATAAGAAGTTTATTCATAGTTGGGAAGCTTGTCAAAAGTTTCTTCGTTTGAGATTCATAGATCAACCTCAGGAGGTGCGAAGCAGATTCAATGGTAAGACTAGCCCTTAGGAACACTTGGAGCAATGTTATGAAGCATGGAAGCGTGTACCTTCTGAAGAATGGGTACATAGGTTTGTACACACCCTGGAACCTGTCGCAAAGAATTGGTATGCAGAGGGGGAGCTTCACCATGGTACTGTAAGTTGGGATAGTCTTGTTGATAGTTGTGTGCTTACATTTTCTATTAATGAGGTTTTCCCTGCTTTAGACGCAGCTGTTAGGCTGATCAATACTAAGGTGTTTGATGATAAAGAAATAGCCGAGTACCAACCTAATTGGAAGGAATAAGAAGCTAGTGTAGTAGAATTTTATAACCTCACCATTGATGAAGATGATGATCCATGCAACATTAATATTCCTGAGTCAGAAGGACACTGCGAAGTACATGGACCAGCAGTCAAAGCACCTGAAGTAACTCAGCCCTTGAAGACAAGGAAAGTAAACATTGGATCCGAAGCAATGCCTAAGTACGCTACCATTAGCGATTATTCGGACAAATAAATGGTAAGCAAGGTGACTGAACTCCTCCATGAGTATCAGGATTTATTTTCGACGAAGCTCTCAAAAATGAAATGTATCTTGGGTGATATAGGAGTGATAAAAATCCCTTTGAAACCTGATGCGAAGCTTGTGAAGCAGCGTCCTTATAGGCTGAACCCTAAGTATAAAGAAAAAGTCAGGATGGAGCTAGATAAGATGCTCGCTACAGGAATCATTGAGCCTATCGAAGAGTCCAAATGGGACAGCCCTATGGTGGTACAAGAAAAGAAGACCAAGGGTGAAATCAGAATCTGTGTTGAACTGAGGAAGCTGAATGATGCCTGTTTACATGATCCCTTCCCTACTCCCTTTATAGATGAATTTTTAGACAATGTCAGAGGTCAATAAGTGTATTCTTTCACTAATGGATTGTTAGGTTACCATTAGATTAGAATTTCTCTAGAGGATCGACATAAGACGACCTTCGCTACAGAAATGGGATCTTTTCAGTATACAGTTATGCCTTTTGGATTGAAGAATGCACCTGCTATGTTTTCCAGAGTAGTCATATATGTATTTAAGGAATTCATTCATAAATTCTTAGAAGTTTACTTTGATGATTGGACTATCTTTGGCTTATTGAAAGATTATATATCCAGTTTAATACTTATGCTAGACAAGTGTAGATAGCATCAGATTTCACTGAACCTGAAGAAGTGCACCTTTTGGAATTCTGCTAGGCCACATTGTATGTAAGAAAGGATTGATGATGGATCCTGTGAAGATAGACATTATTGTGAACTTGCCACCTCCAAAGTCTATTAAGCAACTTCGCACTATGCTTGGTCATACTGGATATTACAGGAAATTCATCGAAGGATATGCTCAGATTACAGCCCCTATGGAAAAGAAATTGAAGAAAGATATCAAGTTTGAATGGACACCTGAATGTTAGGAAAGCTTGGACATTTTGAAGGAAAAGATGGTAACTGCCCCTATCCTAGTATTCCCTGACTGGAATAAGGAGTTTCATGTTCATTTCGATGCATCTTGAATTGCTTTAGGTGTAGTATTGGCTCAGTCAGGTGAAGGTAATATTGAGCACCCTATTTCTTTTGCAAGTAGAAAATTGTCCACAACAGAAAAGAATTATACTACGACAGAACGAGAAGGTCTAGCTATGGTTTATGCCTTGTAGAAGTTTCGAAATTATTTGTTAGGATATCATTTTAAGATGTTCACTGACCATTATGCTCTGAAGTATTTGGTTAACAAGCCTGTGTTAGGTGGAAGGATATGCAAATGGTTGATTTTGTTTCAGGAGTATGACTTTGAGATCATAGTTAAGCCAGGAAGACTTAACCTACGGCCTGACCATTTATCGAGGATCGAATCAGGAGAAGAACCCACTAGTTTGGACGAAGGTCTCCCTGATGGCCAGTTGTTTTCCATCCAGATGGTTGATGACTATTTTCAGGATAATGTTTAGTACTTGTATACAGGTTTTGCACCCTCTGAGATGACAACATAGCAAAAGAAGCAGTTGGTGGTTAGAGCAGCTGACTTTACCTTGATAGCATGACAGCTATATAAGATGGGACCATATGAAATACTGCAAAGATGTGTCTTGGAGCATCAAAATCCATTGATTCTGGCTGAGGCACATTCTACAACAGCGGAAGGTCATTATGCAGGAAAAGCTACAGTACAGAAGATTCTGACCACAGGATTGTGGTGGCCTACGATTCATAAGGATGAAAGAGAGTATTACCATAGCTGCAATATCTGTCAAAGGATAGGAAAACCATATAGGAGGGACGAGATTCCTCTGGTTCCACAGGTAAATTTACAAGAATTTGACAAGTGGGCTATTGATTTTGTTGGACCAATAAATCCCCCTGCAAAGAAATATGGAGCAAGATATATTATTACAGCAACTGATTACGTTAGTCGTTGGGCCGAAGCTCAACCATTCAAGGACTATAGTGCTGCTATAGCTGCGAAGTTCATCTTTGATAATATTTTGTCAAGGTTTGGATGTCCTAGAATTCTTATGAGTGATCAAGGATCACATTTTCTGAATAAGACTATTGAAGCATTGACTGAATAATTTCAAGTATATCATCAGAAGAGTACCGCCTACCATCCTCAAGCAAATGGAACTGTTGAATCCTTTAACAAGATTCTTGAGCATACTCTAACCAAGGTTTGCAATGTTAACAGAAATGATTGGGATCTCAGAATTCCAGCAGTATTATGGGCTTATAGAACCACTTGCAAGAAGTTGACAGGCCATACACCTTTTAGGCTGTTATATGGAAAAGAAGAAGTTATGCCCATGGAATACATTGCTCCTAGCCTCAGAATATTTTCCTTCATAGAGATGGATGATCCAACTATGTTGAATGAAAGGTTGGTAAAGATACTGGAACTAGAAGAAGACAGATTCATTGCAAGTTTCCAGCAGCAAGTGCATAAAGCTAGAGAAAACGCATGGCATGATAGACACATTAATAAGAAGCAATTCCAGATTGGTGATCTTGTGCTCTTGTATGATAGTAAATTCATGAAGTTCCCAGGTAAGTTCAAGACACATTGAAAAGGACCATACATAGTTCAGAAAGTTACTGATGGTGGCGCAGTTCAGTTAGTTAAATTGAATGGAGAAATTTTACCCTCCATGGTGAATGGAAGTAGATTAAAGAAGTACAGAGACAAGCCTATACCCCCTGATCAGATGTAGTACCAAGAGGAAGAGTCTAAGTACCAAGAACAATTGAAATTGGGTACTAGACTATAATGAAGTTGTTCTCAGAGAGCTGTGGCAGATTGCTGGAAGTGTCGAAGGTTGTGGAAGAAACTCTGTCATAGGTCGCAGATTCGACACTCTGTCGAAACTAGTGTCAGGATGTCTCGAAGGTTCTTATGGTGGCGACGTTGAATCAGAGTGTCCCAGGACGAAACACTAGTGAGTCTTAGGGTCTTGTTGGGGCTTCAACCTTAAAGTTCCTTAGTTTAGAAACTCCACGGTTTTGGTACAAAGCTTGTAAGCGGAGTTGTGGCACAAAATAGTCTTAGGGGTCTTGGGGTTCGGTCAAAGCCCCACTTTTTGTAATTAACCCACGGTTTGGAATCATGGTTTTTAAGCCCATGGTTTAAACACATGGTATTGTAATAGTGCACTTGTATAAATAGGCACTTATGTAAAGGAGTCAGGTTAGGCTTTTGAGATTTTTAATGTATGATTATTTGATGCAAAGGAAGAAAGACCTATTTAGGGTTTAAGGTTAAGTCCCAACTGAGTGAGTGGATGACCTCTGTAGTTGAGTGCACAGAGGTTTTTTGTAAGAAGGTTAAGTCCCAGCTGAGTGTGTGGATGACCTTTACAGCTGAGTGCGCATAGGGTGTAGGAAGAAAGGTGCTGCAGCTGAGTGCACAGCTTAGGATTGCTGAGGAGATCTATAGCTGAGTGCACAGATCAGAACTGTGTGTTTGTAAAAAGTTGAATATTACCGCAGTTCTGTGGACGTAGCCCCTACACTGGGGGTGAACCACGTATATCTTGTGTCGTGGTGGTTTTTGTTGTTTTGTTTCTATTTTATGCATTTGATAAGTAGGTAAATGATAAAATGAAATATACTATTAAGTAATAACTTCACTGTGAATTCCCAGTTGAGGGTTAAGCAAGTAACTGTCTGTTTATCTAAACTGCGAAGCTCATTAAATAATTGTCGAAGCTCTGTGTTGTATGATTAATATTTGTTAAGGCTAAAGGTACAATAATATCCATCTTCTTCTTGCAGAAACCTAATTCTGCGGCACCCCATAGTTGTTTCGGGTGAGACTGCAACCTGTTCGCAAGTTGTTTCTGAAAGGGCCAACACTGTGGGTCTTTTGTTGGTGCAAATATAAAAGGATAAAACCTGAGTCTGCCCATAGCCCAACAGGAAGAAAGAGGCTACTGCCATTGGGAGATCATCTTACTATTTTGGGGTCTTACTTTTGGTGTTGATTCTATCTTTGAGGAAGTTGCAGGGTTTCCTCCATTTATGGTTTCCCCGAGAAAAAACACTGTGTTCATTGTCTCTTCTTCTTGATTGCTATGCTTTTTATTCTCTCAGTTAAAGATCATAATATAGTGCTAGCTTAACGTTAAAAATATAACATTGTCTAGCATAAAATACCTCTCAAAATTGACAGCAAGCCATTCAGGGAAAAATTAAAGCAAGTTGACCTAATGTTGCTGTTAGTTATTGAGAAAGAGCTGAATAAACTACTTGATGATAAAATTATTGTTCCTTTGAGATTCTCTACATAGGTTTCTAACCTTGTACCTATTGGGAAGAATAACAGTGAAATCATACTGTGTGTCGATTTCTGAAATTTCAACATAATCTCTTTGAAGGATAACTACCCTTTACCAAAGATAGACCAAATTTTTCAAAGGGTATTTGAAGTAGAGAAAATTTCAATGATAAGTGGGTTTTTTGTTTATACCCAGATTCCTATCTATGAGGAATACAATAAAAAAACATATTTTGTGATACCCTGCAGGACATTTATGTATGAGAAGATTCCCTTTGGCCTGATGAACAAAGGGTCTACTTTTCAGAGGGATATGGACATATCCTTCGTAGGCTAGAAAGATAAATTTATTGTTATCTACTTTGATGATATTATAGTATTTTCCAATTCAGAAGAAGAGCACCTCAAACATCTTAAGAATTTTTTTTGAAGTGCAGGGAATTTGGTCTTTCCCTCAATCCTAAAAAGTCCAATTTTGTAATGTAGGAAGGAAAACATATGGAGAATATATTTTCATATCATGGACTTAAGATTGATCTAGACAGGGTGCCTACAATTTTGAATATTGATCTTCCTAGAAACAAAAAGTGAATTCAATCATTTCTCAATAATATTAATTTTGTTCGAATGTTTGTCTCTAAATTTGCTAAAATTATAAAGCATATTATAGCCATGTTAAAAAAAGATGCAGAAGTTAGATGGACTAAAGAAGCTATAGACTATTTTGAAAGGATCAAGCAAGGCTTAATTGAGGCACATGTGCTTATTATCCTAGGCTACTCAAATGAGTTCCTCACATTTTATTTTGCTTAAGAGGACACTATTGTTGTTGTTTTATTGTAGAAAACTAAAGATGGACATGAGCATTCTGTTGCGTTTTTCAACAAGGTATTAAGGGATGTTGAATTTAGGTATAATATAATTTTAAAATAGGTGTATGCCTTAATTAAATCTATGAAATATTTTAGACTATATATTCTTCAATCAAAGGTAATCACATATGTCCCATCACTTTTGTAAAGATGTTCTTGTCTATCCTAACAATGAAGTTAAGCAGGGTAAGTGGATAGCTAGATTACTTAAGTATGATATTTAAATTAAACCAACAAAACTACTAAAGGACCAAGGTATATATAATCTTCTTTCCAACTCAAATTTTAAGGAAATTGGGATATATTTAATTCTAAATCAGTATGCTTTAAATGAGATACAAGAAGATGTTGAAAATTCGCATGTTATGGATAAGTATTCATCATCAATCTGGTATAAAGATATTTTTTTTTTCTGCTAAATATGCAGTTTCCACCCAATTATGATAGGAAAAAGTTTAGAACTTTAAAGTTGAAAGCCCAAAAATATTGAATAGTCAATAAAACTTTATTTTAGAGATATCTTGGTGGGAAATTATTAAGATGTATTGGTAAAGATGAGGCTAAAATGGTCAAAACTAAATTGCATAGCAAAGCCTATGTGGGACATAGATATTGGAAGACAACAATCAAAATATTAAGCATTGTATATTATTGGTTTTCTCTATTCTTTGATGTATTTTCCATGGTTCGAGCTTGTGTAGAATGTCAAAAAAAATTAGGAAGACATAAACTATTTCCTTTGCAATGGAAACTCATGGTTTGTTGATGCCCCTTTTCAACAATGGGAATTATATTTAATGGTGAAATTAATCCTCCATCCAGTGGAAATCATAAGTACATCCTGATAGTAGTGAAATTCTTCACCAAGTGGGTATAAGTTATTCCAACTAGGAGAACAACTAATAACGTAATCATGATTTTTTTAGAGGTGTATGTTTTTGCACAGTTTGGATGTCCACATTAGTTTCTAATTGATAATGCTCCTTCCTTTAAGTCATCAAATATGGTACATTTTCATGAAATGTATAACATAATTCTCAAAATTTTTAATCATTATTACCCTCAAGGTAATGTTCTTGTTGAATATACCAACAAAAACCTTGTCAATAGGATCAAGAAATTATTATTTCAAAAGAGAAGGACATGGGATACTAGGCTTAAATATGCACTTTGGGATGACAGGGTAAATACTAAAAAATTCATTTGTACCTCTCCTTTCCAACTTATGTATGGTACTAATGCAATCTTTCATGTTCAGCTAGGATTTCCAGTATTAAAACTTTTGTAGAATAAAGTTGAGTTCAGTGAAGAATTTATCAGATGATTGAAGCCAGAAAGGTAGAAGAATCATTGTTATAAAAAACTCAAAAACACCGCAACATGGTCAAAGACATTTATCACAAAAGAAAAAAAGGAGATCATTTCTCTCGTGGTGATCTAGTTTTAAGATGGGATTCCTGAAGGGAGGAAATAACTAAACTTAGTAAGTTTGATATGTTAGTTTTTCATCACATTAAGCTAGCATTATGATCTTAGGATCTTTTCACTGAGAGAATAACAAGCACAGCAATAAAACATAAGCACATCACAAGAGACAAGAGACACAAAGAGTTTTCCTCGGGGAAACCATAAAGGAGAAAACCCCTCAACTTACTTAGAGATAGAATCAGCACCAAAACAGTAAGAGATATCCCAAAACAGAAGTAGTCTTCTGTCTTCTGTCTAGTCCCAAAATTTCCTTCTCCAGTAGTGCGCCACACTTGGGAGAGCAAGTGATGTATTTCACAAGTGATAAATAGAGAGTCTCTCACTCTCTATTTATATTCTTCCGTTGACTTGAAGTGCACTCAATCATGTTGGCCCAACTAATAATTACTTACTCGAGCCTACACCTTAATTAGTGTATAATAACTCAAGTGCCCCGAAACTATGGGGACTTATCTAATGACTTGATATGACTTGATTACATTATTAATCCTCCCGATCGGAACATTGGAGCATGATCACATGACTCAAATACATAATAGAAACATCCCGGAATAAACATCAGGTTACAATACATAAGATACATAGAAGAATACATTCTGAAGTTACATATACATCAACACTCCCTCTTAACTAGGAATGTATTCTTTCGACACAATTTTCAGCACTGGTCTTCTTCTATGTATCAGCTGGATCATCTCGTATTCAAGTCATCTTCATCTTCAAGTCATCTTCGTCTTCAAGTCATCTTTGTTTTCAATTCATCTTCACTGGATCTGGATCATCTCTCGATCTGGATCATCATAGAACATCATCACTGGATCTAGATCATCTCTCGATCTGGATCAACATAAAACATCATCACTGGATCTGGATCATCTCTCGATCTGGATCAACATCACTGGAATGGATCTGGGCCATCACTCGATCTGGATCATCACTGCTGAATCATCATTACTGGATCTGGATCATCACTCGATCTGGATCAACACTGGTGCTAGCTCATGATTCTTCTTGTCATAGGAAGTTCTATAGAGCCAGCCCTTTTTCATGCTGTTTGTAGGCCTACCCTCATGTAGGTCTTCGCCCAGCACTTACATCTGACCTGCTTGTCAGAAAGGCATGCCCAGCACTCACATCTGATCATGTAGTAAACTACAATCCCATCAGAAAGGCCCAGCACTCACATTCACCAGCATGATAGGACACACCTACTATCATCTGTGAAATGGCTCAGCACTTACAACCACCAGCATGATAGGAAACACCTACTATCATCTACGGAAAGGCACAGCGCTCACATCCATCAGCATGGTAGGACACACCTACTACCATCTATGGAAAGGCTCAGCACTTACAATCACCAGCATGGTAGGACACACCTACTACCATCTATGGAAAGGCTCAGCACTTACAATCACCAGCATGGTAGGACACACCTACTACCATCTGTGAAAAGGCTCTGCACTTATATCTGACCTACTCATCAGAAGGGCATCACATCCATCCAGGCTGGAACCACATCTGCCACAATGATGAAAGAACCTTGTTCTTTTCACCCAGGCTGGAACCACATCCGCCACAATGATGGAAGACTTTCAACCAGGATGGAACCACATCCACCACAATGATGAAAGAACTCTGTTCTTTTCACCCAGGCTGGAACCACATCCGCCACAATGAGGAAAGATTTCTGCACTTACATCTGACCTACTCGTCAGAAGGGCATGCACTCACATCTGACCTAGAAGGAACTGAATCCTACACCCTCATCAGAATGGACCCCAGTCCCAGACTGAGCTACCTGGTAACTGACCAGGTGCCTCCACTCTCCTGGAGAGTGGCAGTTGCCCTTACATCTGTCCTACCTGACAGAATGGCCAGCACTCACATCTGTCATGGGAGGAACTTAATCCTTTAGCCATGACTAGAATGGCTCAGCCCTTACATCTGACCTACTCATCAGAATGGCTCTCTCAGTCCCTGACTGAGTGTTCCTGGTAACTGACCAGGCGCCTCCATTCCCAGAATGGCAGTCAGCACTCATATCTGACATGGAAGGAACTGAATCCTCTCACCATGACAGAATGGCTCATCCCTTACATCTGACCTGCTCGTCAGAATGGCTATGGGTCTCTAGCACTCATATCTGACATGGAAGGAACTGAATCCTCTCACCATGACAGAATGGCTCATCCCTTACATCTGACCTGCTCGTCAGAATGGCTATGGGTCTCTAGCACTCATATCTGACATGGAAGGAACCAAATCCTCTCACCATGATAGAATGGCTCAGCCCTTACATCTGACCTACTCATCAGAATGGCTTTGGATCTCATCACTTTCTCTTGGAAGGAACCTCGATATGGAGAACACTAAGTCTCTCTCTGAAGTACTCAAACTTCAGTCTAGCCAATGGCTTCGTCAATACATCAGCTATCTGTTCCTCCATCGCAACATACAGGAGCTTCACTGCTCCTCTCTACACCATATCCCTGATATAGTGATACTTGATCTCGATATGCTTCGACTTGTCATGGAACACTGGATTCTCTGACAACTTCACGCAACTATGGTTGTCACAATGTATACAAGTAGCATCCAACTGGAGATCAAATATATCAGACAGTAGCTTCCATAGCCATACTGCCTCACAACTAGCTGAACAAGCTGCGACATACTCTGCTTTAGTTGTACTCAGTGCCACACAGGATTGCTTCCTGCTAAACCAAGAGATCACACCTGATCCCATATTGAAGCAACATCCTGAAGTACTCTTCATGTCGATGGAACTGCCTGCCCAATTTGAATCAACATAACCCTCCAGGTTAATCTTCTGATTCGCATCATACTTGAGTCCATTTTCATAGCAAGGAAAGTATCTAGTCTCAGGTACATCAAGGACCCAATAATCTGACGATACATCGTAGCATCAACCGTCTCTGATGAAGCATCACTTAATAGCTTCATGTTCGATGCCATAGGTGTGGTCATGCAGTCCATCATCCTGAACCTCTTTAGGATCTCTATTGCATACTTCCTTTGTCCAAGGAAGATTCCATCTGCACTCTGCCACACCTCCATACCTAGAACAATAGTGCATCGACACATAACAGGAGTATCACTGGTCTTCTGTCTTCAACCTTGAAGCAAAGGTTGGAATCCTCTTTACTCTTAGTAAAGCCTAGAGTCATCAGTAATCTTCCCATCCTGTCGTACCATGTCGAACCTCAATATATTATGTAGCCACTCCCTCTGAAATGGAGCATCATACTCCCTCTGTCTTCTGTGCTCTATGCAATGAAAACATTCTATACTAGAGTGACAAGTAGCTTCCTATGCTACTAATATTCTATGTATCCATCTAGTGTATAGACTTGCATCTTCAACCTTGTAGCAAAGGTTAAGATCTTCATCAGGCTCATCATGTGTGTGTTTAAGATCTTACTAGCTGCAAATGTCTCTTCGTATTCTAGGCCTTCTTTTTGTGAGAAGCCTCGTGCTACGAATATTGCTTTGTATCCCACGATGTTTCCATCTACTGCATGATGGAACTACGAACTTCTCTTCAGGTCTCGATACTACGCCCAGACATCATTCTTCTTGAACTGATCTTCCCTTTCTTCTTGGTGGCTGGAAGGCTCTGCATCAATGATGTCACTGCACTCATCATATTATTCTTTGTCTTTGAACTGTCATCACTTGTTCTTCGGAACAAGTCTTCATTCTTCTTTGCTTGTAGGAGATTATGTATGCGATCTTTCCTACAAGTCAAATGCAATTGTATGGTTAGAAACATTTCATAAGGAATATTTATATTGGCAAACACTTATGCATAAATATATGATCATGCAACTACTTTAGCCAATACAACATTCATCCATATCTCATTGAAACTTTCTAGATGCCTTCCATCTCTACCAGGACAACATTGAGATTGTGCACTAATCCAATATGTCAGCAAAGAGGTTTGATTCTAGATAAGTAGCAATGGAGAATTTGTATAGCCCCATGAGCTACTTACCCATCACATGCATATTAGTAGTATTCTGTCATTAATGCAAACATCCTATCATGCATAATACAATAACTGCATCACAAAATAATATAATGAAATGACAATTGAATACTTATATTTATTTGTTTCGAGGGTAGATTCCTTCTTGAGCCTTCAGCTTCATCATCTTCTTCATTCATAATCGCATCGTTTCTTATCCAAAAGCTAAGGTGGATAATAAGTTCTTCAAGAGTTGAGTTCTTCATATTCCTCATTGATTGAGGGATATTCTTTGGATGGAAAGAGCTTGATATTTAGTTGCTCCCACCTTCTCTTATTGAGCTTCTTCTTCTTGTGAGTTCTCTTTCTAGAGTCTATTGAAAGTAATCACTTCCTTCTAGCACACATTCCTCACATGAATGAATTCCACGATCCTGGGAGGCCATTCAAGGTGGCCATCACCACTTTTGCATTCTTCACTTTTTATTTTACCACTTCAAGTTGTTCTTTGATTTGAGAGACTCTTATGACTGCATGGTCTCTGCATTTTGGATCTTCACATTCTTCAACTGGTTTCTTTAAGTCATATTCTGATTTTGTTCTTCCCTTCAAATAGCTTGAAATTCTGGAATACCTTCAACAACTTTGCTTGCAATAGGTAGTGCTCTGAAATTCCAAAGCTCATTTGGCTCTACTGTGTCATTNCTCTTTCTGGATGGTTCATCATCCTTTGCAGCATGAGCATGATGTCTTCTTTGGCCTTGACCAAGTTCTTCTTGTGAAAGGCTTCTAACCTCGTCTCCCTCTCAAACTGGAACCTCTATACTCAGGTAGGTGTCCAATCTAGTTTCTTCAGAGAGATCAGATACTTCCAGGCTTGGAAGTTGTCAACTTCCCCAAGCTTGTCACCAAGCTGATGTGATATATCATATTGAAATGATAACCTCAAATGGAAATAGCAAAGGATTAGATCTTACCGATTTGAGGTGTCTGTCCTTGTCCCGGAGTTTGTTGATCTAGGGTTTGTCACAGAAACCCTAATTTTAAAAACTTGGAATATTTCAGATCTAATCGGATAAATATATATATCTCTTCAAATGGAGCTGTCCAATGTACTCCTTTTCTAAAAACAGTGGAGGGAAGCTCCAGGAACAGGAAGCCCTAATTTTCCAATTTCTTCTGCAGAAATTCCTGTTACTGTTTCTGTGATATCTCTGAACTTACAGCTCCCCTGTGTCTGAAATTTCACACTGAGTTAACCTTGCATGTCCTTGATCCAAAACCACAAGTTTCATCAGAACTTGTTTCACCATTTTGGATTTATGATCCTTTTCCCAAGGTGACCTGTTACAAGACTATTCAGAACAGCGACGTTGTACGGAATGCCACGTGTCACTGGTTCATCTTCTGAGTCTGATATTTGGAAAAGAAAAGTTAAAGTCTGTTCCCTTTCTGGAACATCTTCAGGAATTCCATTTGGACATCTATAGCTCAAGATATTGCAGATCTCCCCAGATGTCCTGTTCAGGGATGAATTCTGGAAGAGGCTGGAACCCTAACTTGGAGAGATCATATCTCCTGGAGTACAGCGAATAGGAGTCTGAGTTTTGGACACAGGCTTCATCAATATTTTATATTCAGCCCCTGCAAGTTTTAGCTTTTTAGACTTCGCCAATCGCGGAATATAGAGACTGTACCAAAACTTAGCAGTTTTAGTATTTAGGGTTTCTCCTAGCTCAGGGTCAAACTAGGGTTTGAATTTCCTGGAGTTTCACCCAACCAAATTTCTTAATCCACGTCTCTAAACTTCGGTTTTGATGAGGATAATAACCCTATGCTGGTCTCACTGAAAAATTCCTCTTCTGTAGAAAGCCCTAATTTCCGCATCGAAGACTGAAAATGCTCGGAATGAAATTCCGCCTCGACATAAAGATGCGCCCTAAGGAGGAGAGTTGTTCCACCTTAATTTTGCTGAAAATATGTGGAGGAAGGTCCACAAACTAGGAATCCCTAGTTTCTACAGCTACACAATGTCTTCTTCTCAGGTTAGCTCTGATACCATGTTAGTTTTTCATCACATTAAGCTAGCATTATGATCTTAGGATCTTTTCACTGAGAGAATAACAAGCACAGAAATAAAACATAAGCACATCACAAGAGACAAGAGACACAAAGAGTTTTACTCGGGGAAACCATAAAGGAGAAAACCCCACAACTTACTTAGAGATAGAATCAGCACAAAAACAATAAGAGATCTCCCAAAACAGCAGTAGTCTTATGTCTTCTGTCTAGTCCCAAAATTTCCTTCTCCAGTAGTGCGCCACACTTGGGAGAGAAAGTGATGTATTTCACAAGTGATAAATAGAGAGTCTCTCACTCTCTATTTATATTCTTCCGTTGACTTGAAGTGCACTCAATCATGTCCGCCCAACTAACAATTACTTACTCGAGCCTACACCTTAATTAGTGTATAATAACTCAAGTGCCCTGAAACTGTGGGGACTTACCTAATGACTTGATATGACTTGATTACATTATTAATCCTCCCGATCGGAACATCAGGGCATGATCACATGACTCAAATACATAATAGAAACATCCCAGAATAAACATCGGGTTACAATACATAAGATACATAGAAGAATACATTCCGAAGTTACATATACATCAACATGACAGTTTGTGGTTTGGTCCATTCTGCATTTCTTAGGTTTTGAATAACAATACTTTTATTCTCAAAAGTATTGATGTAAATATTCTTGTTGGAGGCCCATTCAATGGAAAGTTGTTAAAGCAATTATTCATTTAATAAGGATGTTGGTATCTTAATCCCCTTGTAAATACCAACGAGTTGTGATTTTTCTCAATAACACTCCAAAAACAATGGAGGCACTCGTACATAGTTTCAAATTTTGATTTTCAGTAATAGTTGATTTAGTAGTAGGTTACAGGTTATAAAGCAGTCAAAACAGAAAGAACATTAATATCCAAATTATTAGCACCTCACAAGGAATTTATATCCCCATTAGTAGCCAGTGGTAGTACCTAGGTATACACCTAATATTATCTACTGTTAATACTTTAGACCTTAAATTTAAACCTATTTTAAATTTTCCAAAAGAATTTTTACCTAAGACAAGCATTTTTGTTAGAACATCATACCACCTAGTGCCATGGTCACATACAACCTAGGACATACTTACAAGCATTTTTGTTAGAACATAATACCACCTAGTGCCATGGTCACATACCACCTAGAACATACTTACACTCATTTGCATAGTCCAAAATTTGGTTATGTTGACTTCCTAAGGTAATTGGGGGTTTTGGACCATTAATTACACCCAGTACCAAGATTTTGATCATTCAGGAGCATGAGAACCCTCGTTAACAACATTTTGGTCTCTTGGGGTGATCTCACTCCTTAAAATAGGGAACTGGATTGACCATAGGTTCCCATGCATTGTATTTGAGTGTTTTTTGTTGTTCTGGACCATTAAATGATACCTAGAGCCACTCCCACTCACCCATCCACTCCAGCACACCTATCCTACCCTTATTTATGACTAAGAAGTCTTCAGCTATGTTCACATGGCCATTCATGACTATTTGGGGTGGTTTGGAAGCTCATTGGTCCACCTAGGGGGGTTTGAGGTCAAATCTAATCCTTCCACATGTATGCCACCAATTTTCCTCCAAAGGATAAAAAATTTCTCATATTTTAATATAATAATGTTACATACATATTTACTTGTGTTAATATTTCCCTTTTACACCATTTTCTTCATGTTTTGTCAAATTATTTAGTTGTGAGGATTCTCTTAGCTTTTATATATTTCTGTGAATCTAAATTTCACATGGTATCAAAGATATTTGTAGTTTCAATTCGAATTTATAGATTTCATAGGGTTTGAATTGCTATCTATGGTCTCATCCAATATATTTAAAAGTTTACATTACAAGTTGTTCAAGTGTTCTTTGTCACTCATTGTGTGGCAGTGAATGGAGTAGTCTCATATCTAATTTCTCACTCCATTCAAATATTTTGAATGGAATGTCAAAATGGTGATCCATTTGAGGTCAGAAGGCCTCTACATAGTAACCATGGGAACAAAGAATGAGCCCAACTCAGTTGTTGAGAAGTCTAAGTATTTCAACAGATTGTATTAAGCATTCAGGATGCTTTGTCTTGGTATTTTGAGGGACCTCTTATTTCATGTTCACAATATTTAGACACCAAATGAAGTGTGGCTCAAGATTCAATCACTATTTGGGAAGACACATGAGCTAAGAGTGTTCGGGTACACAAACCCTATGAGTTGATCACTTTGAATCCAACTCACTTTGAAATGATCCAGGATTTGTTTGGTAAATTCAAATCCTTGGTACTTCAGTTGAAAAAATGTGGCATCAAAAATAAGGAAGAGCATCTGATTCTATCCATAATTTTGAATCTAGGGCCTAAATATTTAGTGTTTGTTTCGACATTCCACTCGAGAAAGCTCAAAGTTTGAAATTGGAGAATTCCAACTTTAGTAGACTTCATGGAGACTTTTACTCAAGAACAAGATAAATTGATTCAAATGGGTACAATGAAATCCACCAAGGATCAATCCCTTGTTGTTGTTAGGATTATATAATCCTCCCTTGTCCATATATAGTCTATTAGATCATCTTTCCTAACTTAGGATTCAATCACTAGAGTTTGGTTCCACCATGATATTGGTGCCACTGGTGCCACTGGTGTCATTAATGCCACCAGGTGCCATTGGTGCCATAAGTGTTCCATTTGGTGCCACTGATGCTAATCACTACACTTTAGGATCCACTCTTAGTGCCACCATCAACCTCCATCAGTTGGTTGTATTTGGTAGGTAGTTATGCTAAGTTAAGATCCTTTTACATTCCATTAGATGTCCTTCGTTTTAGTTAGCACCAGTCTTGCATGGCTTCAAGGGAGTAGGTGTAGTTTCTCACCTACCTCATCAATTTAACTAGTTTAATTGATCGATAGACTGAATTAGACATGTGGAGTTAGACTAGTGAGATCTGATAGTGACTTAGACACTTATAGTTATCCAGTTAGTTAGGATTGAGTTGGTAGATTCAAATCTTATCCACATTATTCAAATTCTCCTTATTGTAACACTGTTTTATACTGCAGGAATTAATGAATATAATACTGTAATTTTACTGAGAAATACTTATCAGTTTTCTATGAAATTTGTCTTGTTCAGTGTGTATTTTTAATTCCATTCAACTGCAGAACAATAAAATTCAATTGCACTCATTTTCTGGATATCAATGGAACAATAATTTAATATGGTATCAGAGCCTACTCAATCATACAACAATTATGTCTAATCTCCATTGTACACCAGAAGCAACTGGCTTTCCACATAAGTCCCTCAAAGTGTGCATTGCTAACTCTATATTTGTTCAGAGAAGTCTCTACAGGTGTGATGGACCCTAAGAAAGTGTACATGTCGATATGGAAGGCTTGAGTCTAACTTAACTACGATTTTTTTCCAATGTTACTTACAGGTACTACTTCGCATGATTGAATAATTGATTGTACAGAAGGAATAATTGATTGACTCTACTGCTTTCTTACCTCAAATCCTTACATCCTTCAACTATGTTGATTGGAGGGCAGATATGTAGGTCTCCTTGTGCAAGCTTGGCCTATATAGGATGACTATGGGCAGAGATACATAACCTCATCATCCTAGTAAGAAAAATAAGTTCTTGAACCGGTTAGATGAAGCATTTGGCTGCCTTTCCACTCACATCTCCAGCGATCTCCTCTTTCATCTCAAGGGATTGAATAATCCTAAAGAATATTGGGAGAATATTGAATTATTTTTTGGAAAACAATATGAGCTTCAAGGGAACATACTATAGAATGAGCTCATTGCATTGCATCCCAGCAGTTTCGAAACTATCCAACAATTTTTCACAAAATTCAAGTCTCTAGCACTGCAATGTAATAAATGCATAATAGGGAGGAAATATGAGAATCTTGTGTTGTATGTGCTTAGAGAATTTGGTTCTGAGTCCTTTGTATTTTTCACTACCTTCCATTCCGTAAGATCTTCCATCTCCAATTGGAAGATGACTTCTGTAGACATGTTTGTTGAGTCCTTAATACAGGAGAAGGATAAGTTGGTTCAAATCGGAATGTTATAAACCTCCAAGAATCAAGCTCTTTTGATGTTAGACTCAACCAATGTGAAATATAAAGGGAAGCACAAGGATAAGGGGCCCAAAACCTATGATTCGAAGCAAAAAGAGAGTCATAAATCTTTTGAAGGAGCCTCGGGCTCCAAGAAAAAGAAAATTTTTGAAAAGACTAGATTTTCTGTATGAGAGGCTTTCATCCAGAAATCTAATGCATGAAGAAGACCCTTGAATAGTTGAAGACACTCCTTGAACATAACAATATTTCCCTTCCATAAGGTGCATAGATTTCTGATGTTGGAGAGCATACTGAAGAATTTGAGATGTTCCATTCCTTGAAGTCAAGCCTCACTTTGTCGAGGGAATACTTGATAGATTTTGTAGAATCCAACCAAATTGTTTCCTCGAGGGAATCCTTCACCACTATCACTCTATCGGGAGGACCTATCACTCATATGGGATGTGACTCCCAAATCGCAATTGGTTGGAGAGGTTATATTAAAAACCAACATGGTGAGTTAAATAATGTACTCAATGTGCCCTCTTCTACAACAAAGAAAGTTGTTCAAGATGAAGAAGAAGCAGAATATTCCATACACTCAATTCGAATTGAAGAAACTCCTTGGACTGACTCCATCTCCTACTGCTTCGGAATTTTCTGAGATATATGATATCTCATATTCTCATATAGCTGATCCAGAAGAATAAATACTAATATATGTTGTTGGGGGAAAACTCTCCTTCCATTATATGCAAACATTCTCTAGTGATTCTTTTATTTTAAATTATGTGCAAAGTTTGCCAGTGATTGTTTCAAAAAATGAAGAGGAATTTGAATTCTCTATCTCTAATGTTTCTACTGGTGTGAATAAAAGTAATACTTTGGATTTCTTGGAATAAATATCATACATTAGGAGTGATCCATTCACTCTCTTTGAAAAATTCCTACATGATTTCATGCACTAATACTCATAATTTTATTGAAGAAGGATAAAACTGCGCATCTGCCATTTTGGTGGGGAACTTGGAACCTTTGTTCCATACTATTGGATCTGATATGAAATTATTTGGATCTAATATGAAATTATTTGGTTCAATTTTCAATTTTCAAGAGGCTCCAGTCATTCTTGTAGCTATTCTCATCAATTTTGGTGTGAAAAATCAAGTACTACAAGTCTCTTTCAAAATTATTGCTAAGGATTTGATGTCTATTTTCTCTCATGAGTTTTCTGATATTATTTTTTGTGGATCATTGGTCATGGAAGCTATATCAGATTATGGATCTCAATAATTCTCTCTCCACAATCCCAGGGCTTCTTTACCTTTCTATTTGATCACATGCTCATCTCCTCACAAAACCAGTAAAGATGGAGACATTTTGCATTCTCCTGGACACTTACTCCTAACACTTGGGGATGATTTTACCTCTCATGGTTTGATGTTCAATGATGAAATATATCAGTTTCTTGGGTTTTCCTCACATGGTTCTAATTCTCAAGGAATTTTTCTCTCTCATCAGTTGATTTCAGTTTCTCTACATGGGTCCAGCTTTTATCTTGCAGATGTCTATGTTTCTGATTCAGTTGAGCATATTATTCTTCTTCCAAAGAGGAAAATTCCTCCAGAAATAATCATTAGTTTGGAGAGGTTCACATGCATAGTCTCAAGATTTTTCTGCACAAAATAACCAAGATACTACATTTGTTGCTGCAAATTTCAGCAAAGTTTTTGCAAGCTATTTCCCAAAGAGGAATATTTTTCTCCTAAGAGTAGCTTGTATTTCTTGTTCTTGCTTTTTTTTTTGGTGGGGGGGGGGTGGTCCCATGAGGTTTTCCCCATTTTCCTCGGATTAGTAAGCATATTTTTATCATTTTAGATTGTAATGGGTAACTTTTATCCTAGTTTTCAGGGCCCAAGTTGTCCAAGCTAGGATTAAGAGGGGAAGGGTGTTAGGATTATATAATCCTCCCTTGTCCATATATAGTCCATTATATAATATTTCCTAACTTAGGATTCAATCACTAGAGTTTGGTACCACCATGATATTGGTGCCACCGATCACTAGTGCCATTGGTGCCACCAGTGTGCCATTTGGTGCCACTAGTGCCAATCCATACACTTTAGGAGCCACTCTGAGTGCCACCATAAACATCCATCGATTGGTTGTAGTTGGTAGGTATTTATTCTAATTTAATCTCATGTTACATTCAGTTAGATGTCCTTCAATTCACTTAGCACCAGTCTTGCATGGCTGCATGGGAGTAGGAACTATTTCTCACGTACCTCATCAATTTAACTAGTTTAACTGATTGATAGACTGAATTAGACATGTGGATTTAGACTACTGAGATCCAATAGTGATTTAGACACTTCTAGTTAGCCATTCATTCAGGATTGAGTTGGTATATTTGAATCTTATCCACATGATTTGAATTCCTTATTGTAACACTATTCTATACTACTGGAATTAATGAAGATAATACTATAATTTTATTGAGCAATACTTATCAGTTTTATGTGAAATTTGTCTTGTTTATTGTGTATTTTTCATTCCATTCTACTACAAAATAATAAAATTCAATTGCACTCATTTCCTGAAGATCAATGGAACAATAATTTAACATTTGCATGTGTTTCAAATCAAGGAAAGGGAAAGAAGAATCCCAAGGATTTGAACAGTAAGAGAAGAAGAAGCAGGAGAAGCCCAAATATTTTGATGGGGGTTTGAATATTAGCAAGGACAAAGGAAAGAAGAAAGAGAAGACAAAATGCACTTATTTTCATAAAGGTTGGAATCAAGAGAGTGCATGCATGAATAAAACCATTGACATGATGGTGAAACTCCTTGAGAAGAACAACATTCCTCTTCCATATGGTGCAAGGAAGAAAGAGGGAGGTTCAAATTTTGAAAAACAAAGAAAGATGCCATGCACTGGTTGTTGGATATTCTGGATCTTCCTCCTTCATCATAGATTCAGGTGCCTCAAGGCACATGGATTCCGTACAATACTCCTTCTCAACCCTACATTCATATAGTGGTCCATCCATCCTCATGGGTGATGACTCTAAGATTGCAGCCAAAGGGATTGGTAGGATCAATATTGACAATGGGTACTTAAACAATGTGTTGTATATTTATGATAGTGCTGCAAAACTACTCTCTATCTATCAAATGAAAAATATAGGTGACATTCACTCAAGATGATGTGGATATTTCAGAAATTTCTATAGGAAAACTTGATGCAGTGGGTATTGTAGATCGTGAATACAAGTTTTTGTACTCTGTACCTTACTCCTCATGGAATGTGCTCCTGTCACATTCCAATGAGACCATAAATCTATGTCATGAGATATTTGGACACCTAAACTACAGATACCTTCAATATTTGAGCAAAGAAAATAGGTTTGAAGTACTTCTAAGCATCAAGGTTTCCAAAGGCACATGCAAGGGATGCATTGTTGAGAAGCATACAGAGCGCAAGTATGACAGGGGGACGGAAAGAAGGGTTGTCCAAGTGTTACTTTTTTTAGATCTTGTTATCTTGATTAGAATATTTTTTTGAAAGAAAAACAAATACAACTATATGCATAATATATAATAGATACAGAAGACACAAATATTTTCACCGGGGAAACCATAAAGGAGAAACCCCCGCAAACTCTTCAAAATAGTAAGATGATCAAAAGAAGTAATAAGAATTATTCAACATTTATCTATCTCTCCTCCCTTTGTTTCTCTTCCTCTCTCATGCGAACATGAGAGTGTGAGGTGTGTATCAATGAGGGAGAGAGCTTCCCTTTTTATACCTTTTAAGTGACTGAACAAACATAATATTGGGGCCCACTTTTCTTCCCTAACAGGGTGGACTTATCCTTGAGAGACTCCAAATACACACTGCATGATGTTACACTAGGGTCTATTTCCCCAAATTACAACAGAGTTTGTACCTAAAGGTCTAGACACAATTAAGACATCTTGCAAGGGGGTAAACACATCCCCAATGAGGGTACAACAAAATTCAATGATAATATACATTAGAATATCTTTCAAAGTTACAAATACATCTACACTCCCTCTTAACTAGGAAGTTATTCTTTCTCTTCACAATCATCAACACATCTAGTCAAGTATTCATCATGGATTCATCATCACAGATTCTTAGATTCATCATCATAGTTGTTTCCATCATAATCTTATTATTTATTCATCATACCATATTATCTGTCATCAGAAGTTTCTACAGAGACAACCCTTTTTCATGATGTATGTAGGCCTAGTCCTCTACCATCTATTCATCACATCTCGAGTAAGCCATCATGTAGGAACTATCCAGGACCTTCTTTACATTGCCAAAACAATATTTTTCATATTCTACATTCATCTTTTCATATCCATATCATCTCTTTTGTCATGCACAAAGAAAAAAAAAACACATAAAGAATCTAAAATTGACCTGTGTTTTATCAGAGAACCGCTTAGGTGCACCTCTCATTCTTCGTCACCTTATCATATCAACATGGGAACGCACATATATGGATATACATGTAAGGTCTAATTACGACCAAACAACCTGTTGCATCAGGACTTTTTTCATTCTAGGTAAACCTCAAGGAATTACATCTGAATAACCTACATCCAGGATCTTTTTTGTTCAGATAACCATCAGGGCGTATTTCATTCGAATAACCTGCATACCACGTCAGGTCTTATTTTTACACTTGGACAACCTATGGGACGTATTATATCTGAATAACCTACGTACCACACCAGGTCTCCTTTTTACACTCATATTAACCTGTATCAAGACTAATTACATCTAATGATAACCTACAAGTTCCACCAGGACTGATTACATCCGAGGAAAACCTACATGACTATTTACGTCCGAGCATCCTGCTACATCTGGATTTTTTCCGCTTGGACAACCTATCTCATTTTCCATGTGATATATTATGATTATATAACATATGAGGACTAATTACATCCAAGGATAACCTATGAGCTTCATCAGTACTGATTACATCCAAGGAAAACCTACATGCTTTATTACGTCTGAGAAACCTACGATCTTGGCCAGTATTTTACGCTTACACAACCTGTCGATATAGTTATGCTAGAATGCATCACTCCCTCTTTCGAGGGATCCCGATTTGGATCACACCAAGTATTTCTATGAAGTACTCAGACTTCACTCTCGCAAGAGGCTTGGTTAACACATCGACTATCTACTCATATGTTATCGTGTACTAGAGCTTCATTGCTCCTCTCTGCACCATATTCTTGATATAGTGGAACTTGATATCTATGTGCTTTGACTTTTCATGGAACACGATATTTTTCTGATAGCTTCATGCAATTATGATTGTTGTAGAAGAGACAAGTCACATCCACTTGGATATCAAACAAGTTAGATAGTAGATTTCAAAGAAACACTACCTTGCAACTAGTCGAGCAAGCGAAAACATACCCTTCCTCATATTTACTCAGTTCCACACATGATTACTTTTTGTTGAACTAGGAGATCATGCCAGATCCCAAACTGAAGCAGCAACCTGAGGTGCTCTTCATATCAGTGGCACTACCTACCCAATATGAATCAACATAACCGTGTAGTTTAATCTTCTGATTCATATCATATTTGAGCCCATAATCCACTGTACCTTTTAGGTACCTCAGTATATGCTTTGCAACTATTAGGTGAACATGTCTTGGATCTGTCAGGAACGAGCTTAGGGTGTTCACCACAAAGCATATCTCTGGCCTCGTATTTGTCAAATGGGTGATTCCGTGAAGGTGGGTAACACTTTTTGGCCAAATTTGGTGATGAGAACCTAATTTTTTACTCGTGCTAGATAAAAGCCCTCAAAATGCATATATGCCATGTGAATTAAAACTTGTAGCAAAAAACCAAATTGTACAATATTATGTTGGCTTCCCAATGATATTTAAAAAAAAATATTCTGATGTCATTTAATGTGTGAAAATTTGCATTTAATGAACCGTGTGACCTTAAAAATTTAAAGATGTTAATAAGTGGCTTATGCCCAACCCCAATAATTAAATATTACGCTAATAATTTACACACACACATATATATATATATGAGCATGATCTACACAAAATGCATTGTGGTATGCATATTTGTTTCTTAATTTATTTCACATTATACAATTATTTATTATTTTTTGAAAGTGACCACATCTGATTTCAACATAATTTTATACACATGTGTGTCCATCCCAACTTTTTTCACTATTCTCAAAAATTGAAAAACCAAAGATATCCTTTCAAAGAGAACACGTCGATGTGTGGGCTGTGCATTTTTAAGAAATATTTGGATGTGTTTTTTTACCCTGCAGATTTTTCTTTGAGTTGCTTCAAAGTTGTTGTCAGGTTTTCTAAGTGTAAGTTTTCGAACAAATTAAAAAAAAAAACCCATATGAATGTCAAAAAGAATGCATGATACCTCAATGGATCGAGGATTTGGTGATGAATCTATCAGTATAAACTCCACTCAGTTATGTGCCATGAACGAAAGAGTTTACACACCAGAAGACATAGAGAAATATTGATTTTCCTGTAAGAGGGATAATTCTCTATTTTCTAGGCCCTTGATCAAGGTATGTAGCTCGATCGAGGTATTCAAATCCCTTGACCAAGGTTTTAACAGTAGATTGATCGAGGGTTTATTAGACACTCATTCGAGGGTCTAATAAACCCTCGATCGAGCCACTGTTTAAACCTATTTTTATAATTTTTTTGCACAAGAACCTGTTGATGTATTTGTAACTTCAGAATGTATTCACTTGTATATCTTATGTATTGTACCCCGATGTTTATTCTGAGAAGTATCTATAATGTAATTGAGTCATGTCATGACTCGATGTTTCGATCGTGAGATTCAATAATGTAAACAAGTCATGTAAAGTCATTGAGGTTAACCCTCCATTGTAAGTCAGGGAAATAGTCCCCACAATTATGTCAATGTTAACCCTCCTTGTTGATTGGAGGGAAAATTCCCCATAGTTGTGGGGCACTATGGTTATTAGACTCTCCTAGAGATGTCGACCCTAGTAAGTAATTGTTAAGTGGGGCTGACATGTTCAAGTGGAAATCAAGTGAACGAAATAATATAAATAGAGAGTGACCCTCTCTATTTAGCACACACACACTCACTCATTGGGGCGCATGAGTGGGAGAGGAGAAGCTCTCACAAGTGAGAGAGAGAGAACAAGCTATTGGAGATCATATTTATGTTTTTGGGTTTTACTGTTGCCATTGGTGCTCATTCTATCTTTGAGGAAGTTGCGGGGTTTTCTCCTTTATGGTTTCCCCAAGGAAAATTCTTTGTGTCTCTTGTCTCTTGTGTTTATTGCTGTGCATGTTATTTTCTCATATATGATCCTAAGATCATATTGATTAATTGATAAAAATCTAACATGGTATCAGAGCTAACCTGAGAAAAAGACATTGTGCAACTGTGGAAGCTGGGGATTCTTACTTTTTGGGTCTCTCTCCATATCCATCATCAAAAGTATTCTAGGTTGACTCTCCATTGAAGGGCGCATCTTTCTGTCGAAGCAGAATTCGATTACGGGCATTTTTAGTTTTTCGTGTGGGCGATTAGGGTTTTTTACAAAAGAGGAATTTTTATGTGAGCCTAGCATAGGATTTATATCCTCATCAAAATCGAATTTTAGAGACCTGGGTCGAGATTTTTGGTTGGGTGAAACTCCGGGAAAGTCAAACCCTAGTTTGACCCCAGGCCTGAAAAATCCTAAATACTAAAACTGATACGTTTTTGTAAATTCGCTATATATTGGGATTGTAGAAGTATCAAGGGCTGAAATTTTCATAGGTAAAATATAAAATCTTGATGTACATTGTGTCCAAGTTTAATCCTTATATTTGCTATATTTTAGGAGATATGATTCCTCAAAGTTAGGGTTCCAGCCTCTCCCAGGATTCATCCCTAAATAGGACACCTGGGGAGAATTTCTATATCTTAGGATAAGAAGGTCCAAATTAAATTTATAAAGATATTCCAGAAATTTCATGGACATTAATTTCTGTGGTCCAAGTTTTAGACCCAGAAGATGAAACAGTGACATGTGTCAGTCCGTACAACTTCGCTATGTTGAACAGTCCTGAAACAGGTCACCTTGGGAAAATGATCATATTTCCCAATTGGTGAAACAAATTCTAATGAAACATTTGGTGTTGGAACAAGGACAAGAGAGGCTAAATCAGTGCAAATTTTTAGACACATAGGAGTATTAATTTCATAGATACCGCAGAAACAATATCAGGAATTTCTGCAAACGAAATTGGAAAACTAGGGCTTCCTGTTCTGGGAGCTTCCCTCAACTGTTTTTAGAAAAGGAGTACATTGGAAAAATCACCTTGAAGAGGTATATATTTATATCAAATCATATCTGAAATATTCCAAGTTTTGAAAATTAGGGTTTCTATGACAAATCCTAGATCAGCCAGCTTCGGAACCAGGGGGAACACCTCAAATCGGTAAGATCTAATCTTTTGCTATTTCATTTGAGGTTCTCGTTTCAAAATGATCTATCACATCAGATTGATGATAAGCTTGGTAAAATTGACAACTTCCAAGCATGGAAGTATATGATCTCTCTAAAGCAAATGAATTGGAAACCTACATAAGTAGAGAGGTTCCATTTCCAGAGGGAGATGAGGCTAAAATCCTTACAAAAGAAGAACTTGGTCAAGGCCAAGAATATAATTTCTGATTCAATCATGGAACACGTTATACCATAAGTCTCTTCCCTAAAGACACCAAAATTGATGTTTGATTCCTTGACCAATCTATTTGAAGGGAAGAACATAAATCAAAAGATGAATTTGAGAAAATAGTTGAAGAATGTGAAGATCCAAAATGCAGAGACCATACAATCATACTTTACAAGGGTCTCTCAAATCAAAGAACAACTTGAAGTGGTAGAAGAAGAAGTGGAGAATGAAAAAGTTGTGATAACCACCTTGAATGGCCTCCCAAGATCATGATATTCATTCATTCAAGGAATGTGTGCCAGAAGGAAGTGATTACTTTCAGTAGACTCTGGGAAGAGCACACACAAGAACAAGCTCGACTCATAATAAGAGAAAAGAAGATGGGAGCAACTGAAGATCAAAATATCACCATCCAAAGAAGATCCCTCAAGTGATGAGGAATATGAAGAACTCAACTCTTGAAGAACCTCTTATCCATCTTAGCATTTGGATAATAAATTATGCTATTATGAATGAAGAAGATGATGAAGCTGAAGGCTCAAGAAGGATTCTACCCATGAAACAAATAAAGATAAGTATTCAATTGTCATTTCATGATATTGGTTTTGTTATGCATTTGTTTATATTAAGTTGATGTATTATTGTAGAAGGAGCAAGTCGACGAAGTCGACTTGAACGAAGACCGACTTAGCCGATCAGCCGACTAAGTCGATGGTCCGACCAAGTCGGACGGCCGACTAAACTAGTTAATTAAGTCGGCTAACTAACAGTCGTGTCGGTTCACCGAACCGACAGGTAGTTATATTGTAACTGTTTCCAAATTGTATATATTAGGCTGTTGAGCCAAGCAAATAACTCAGTTCAGTTCTGTGCCTTGTATGAACTCATTGTAATAATATAATCTGTTCCATTCTATCCATTCTTATCTCTTGTCTCTATTTATATTTATGTATGTTTTAGTATGTATTATTGGTAACCTTATGTGATCTGTGAGATTACAACATTGATTCCGTTGCCGGTAGTACATGTCTAAGATATATGCTCACATATGATACCAGAGCAGGAGATCAAGGATTGGTGGGAACGTAAAGTTGCGAACTATTTCCAAAATTACGCATGACGAAACAGATTAACAGTCGCGGAAGCCAAGGAAATATTTTTCACGGAGACGCATGAGAAGTTTGTCGAATCAGTGCCACAACTGTTTAAGCAGCTTCTGGATGAGAATACTAGACGCCACTAAAGAACAGCAGTTTCTATATAAACTATTCCGAGGAGGATGAACAAATCTGTCGGAGTGGTTTGAGAAAATCGCCGACGACTTCTGTGAGGAGCGAGCGATCGAAGACAGGACGTCAGTGGAAACTGTCAAAGCAAAATTCTACACAGATTTCACCGACCAATTCTTGTGCACCTTTCCGACCTTGCTGTTCAAATTCCTGATAGAGAGAGGAGCAGGTCACATCGTCGAACCTAGACCACCACTATGCGAACAGCCACAAAACACCAACTGGGCAGAAAAGCAGAGGAAGTGGGAGAAGTTTATTGTAGAAATGGAGTGGGAATACTTCCTGAGCAAGTGATTCAAACTATCTGAGCTTTCTAGAAAGCATCGGGTAGGCTATGGGGGGGTAGCTGGTCATGTGTCGAAGGTAGAGTATAGTGGATCCTGGTCGACCTAAAGCCGATAGCTGTCACTAGTAATGAAAATTCGACCGAAGAGAAATCGACGGTATAGTATTGTAGGAAAGTATGCCAGACATTAAGAAAATCAAAAGGGATGAAAGACAGCAGCGAAGAGAAGCCAGACGAGAAAGAGCAGTAGAGCTGCATCAAAGACAAAACCCTAGGGAGACCGACCGTGAGGAGATTCTGCCAAAGTCGGGTCATGACCGACATGGAGAGGGCGTAGAAGAGGAGGCGGCCCCTAAGGAAGAAGAAGTGTGGATAGAGCAGCCTGAAGCTCTCCAAATAACTGTCCTCGACCAAGGAGTAACCCTTTCCCCAGTAAATCCGCGTACCACAATACAGACTATTATTGAAGACGACCTCCGACTGCGAGCTAGTGACCTTACTATCTGGAGCCGACTAGGCGACGAACCATTCCCAGGACGACATCTTGTTATACGCCGACTGCTCGAAGGAAATTGGGTGACCTTTCAAATGGCACCATCCTTTCGGAGTATCCACTTGCTCTTACCGACACATGAAGGAGCACCCCCCCTGCCACATACAGCTTTAGAAGAAATCCAAGAGTCAGAATTGAGCACGCAAAGTTCCAGTGGACCATCAACAATACAAATCCACAACAATCCACTATACGATGCAAAATCGACCACAGACGGAGGCACAAGTTCCATCGACCAAAACTCCTCAGGCTCAACTATATCAACGACCCCACCTCTTTCACCACCACCCACGCCTCCGACCCCGCCAACTTCTAAGAGCAGCGAAAGTGACTCAGACATGGGTCACAGAACTACCCACATTCCTCTATACGAAGGGTATGAAGACCCTAGATGACATTGGTTCGTCTGCGAGTCCACCTGGGATGCAAACCAGGTGAAGGATGAAGACCGACAGATGGCTCAGTTCGCAGGAGCCTTACGGAAAAGGGCTCTAACCTGGTATATGACGTTTTTAGAACGGAAACCTAGAGCAACGAAAGCTGAAATTAAAGCACAGTTCTTATCCTTTTTCAAGACCCCAGACGCTAAGCACTTGGCCGCTAAAAAGCTCAAGACAATGCAGCAAAAGCCATGGGAAACTGTCTGTGATTATGACAAATGCTGGAAGGACCTATTGAGTCAATTAGATTATGTTATTGATGAAAAATTGCTAATTCAATGGTTTCTTGCAGGATTATCACAAAAAAATCGCCGACACATCAGTCTGGAAACCTTCAAGACATATGAAGATGCGCTGACTAAAGCTCTACAGGTGGAAATGGACAAAGATATACTTGCCTATATGACGAACCACAGGATAGAAGGACAGCTGGAAAGTGTACAGAAGTCCTTGAAATAATTGTCCCTCAAAAATCAAGAAATCTGGTGTACGAAATGTTCGACGGCCGGACACTCGAAAGACAATTGTCGAACTAACTACAGCTGACAAGATGTCCGATTTGTGCAAACTAAAGTCTTTTGCGACATTTGCCAGGAGACCGGAGATCATTCCACGAAGGAATGTGCGTTTAACATGAAGAATGAAAAATCTTCCTGGTGCGCCATTTGTGAGACAAAAAGTCACAATACGGCCGACTGTCAACTCAACCTAAAAAACAGACAGAACTATCAGGCCGTCTACTAGACGAATGCAGTGGCGCAAAGCAATGAGAAAAATAATACCAACAACCAGAATGGGCAAGGACACGACGGTCGATGATATGAATGTCAGTATGACAATCGACGACAGAGATATGAAGGAAGAGGTTGATTCATTGGGAATCGCGATATACGAACTCGTCGACCCACACAATGCTTCATCTGCTATAAAGAAGGGCACAGATGTGCAGACTGTCTGTACAAGGACAGAACTGACCTTAAATTATGTACGCATTGCGGGGTAGGCGATCACTCTCTGGAGGATTGTCCTACCATGTTAGAAAAGATCAATAATAAAAAGAATGTTAATGTCTTGTCTTGTGTGCAAAAGCATGATATATTAACTACTAAAAATATGCATATTGTCACTCGTCAAGGCACAAAAACAGGGCCTGATAACCCACAAATTAGTAAAATTAAAAACACAAATGGTTATCCGGATCCCCTAAAGTAAAAACAAACTTATCAAGAAGCCACACACATCTTTCAAGACATTGCACAGCAAGAAAACAGTCTTACCAGTCGACTTAGCACGACATAGCAATTAACTCATCTCATCCAAACAAACAAATCAGTTGCCCAATTCATTGACTCATTGCACACACTAAAAGATACCACAAGGGAAAAACAAACTAAAAACATTTGTAGCTTAAACCAAAAGGATAAAAATGATGTCGACCCACTTTTCGACATGGAAATCGAAGGATACCATGTCCGACAGGTAGTGCTCGATTTCGGGTCTCAAGTAAATATTATGACCAGGAATACATGGGCACAGATGGGTAAACCTCGACTCTATGAGTCAAGCATCTATCTAAAACTAGATGACCAAGGTCTCATTGAACCCATTGGGGTTTGGAGAGATGTTGACACAACCATTAAGGGAATATCGACCAAGGTTGATTTTGAAATTGTCGACCCGAAGGAAGGTTCTAGCTCTTTCCCAGCCCTAGTAGGTCGACCTTGGGGACGAAAGATGAAAGCATCTATATCCCTAGACAAGGAAAGAATCAAACTCAAAGGTAATGGTCACAAGGTCATTGTACCCATTAATCCTTCCCAAGGAAAACCTTGGACTAAACCAATTGATGAGGAAGTAGATGTTAGACAACTCTACCAGATCCACAACAATCTAGACTATACAGAACCAAACGCCCAAGGGGAAATTTACTTAGGTAACCCAGACTCAGTTGGCTATAATTCAGATGCTGATTTATATGACTGGGAGATGGAAAATTATGAAACACAAGCAAGACGGTGCTGGACTATACAAAAAGTACATAAAAAACCCACCCTACAGTGCTTTGTAGTCTCAATTATCCCTAAGATCTTTGAAAAGAAACTCAGAGAACGCCCTACCTTACAACCGACCAACGTAAATACCCCACAAACACCAAGGTATAAGGAAATGGAATCCCCAGTCCTACATGTCGAGCAAGTATCTAAAAACATTGGAGAACATAGCCGACTTCAAAGTTTAGTGGAAACATTCACAAGTCAAGCAGCTCGATGGTGGGATACCCATCAGTCAAAACTATAGACCTGGACCACTGCTTCAACTTACTTTGTCGAATGGTTTGGAGGGAAAAATTTAACACAAGAATCCCAAATCCCTATCTTCACACAAGGCCAAAACCCAGAAGACCACATTAGGACTTGTGAAAAAGAGTGGAGAAGACTTGGACATAAGGATGAAAGAGCCTGGCCACACTTATTCCCATCAACCCTCGACGACTTACCTAGTAAGTGGTATAAGATGGAAGAAGCTAGGGGAGAAACCTTCTTCTGGCATGAACTAAAGGAAAATTTCATTAAAGACTTTAAGTTCGAACCTCAAAATAAACACTTAGCCACGCCAGCAACACAAATACAACACTTTCTCCAACCGACTGCAAAACTACCCTGTCAAAACCCTCGTCAGATCCAGAACTGTAACATCATCCACACCGGATCAAAAGTCGAGTCTACCCGGTTACAGTTAGAAAATGAACAAACAGAAGGAAAGAGCTTCAGGTGGAAAACCAACCACGCTGAAACTACAAAACCTATCTATTCAATTCTAAGGGTCACGACCAACGACAAACCAGACATCGACAGAATGACTGCAGCCGACTTCCCTGCTACATTTTCGCAATTCACAGAAGGAAGTCGACCGATCAACGAAACAAAAGCACCGAAGTGGTTAGATGCAAAGGTGAAAACTAAGGAGGTCGACATTTCAAATGAGGACTGTCCCAAAATCGCAAAGATTGGTGACTATTGGAGTGAACAACAGACCGCCGAAATAGTGACTTTACTTAAAGAATTCCAATATGTATTTGCCAGAGACTATAAAGACCTCAAAGGGTTAGTGCAGGAAATGGGTGAAATGAAAATAGATACAAAACCTGATGTCCAACCTGTCAAGAAAAGACCTTATAAACTAGCTCACAAGTACAAGGAGATAGTTAAGAAGGAAATAGACAACATGTTAGCAGCAGGGATTATCTACCCTATAGACCAGTTCGAATGGGAAAGTCCCATGGTCGTTCAACCTAAGAAACATGATCCGACCAGGTTAAGAATTTGTGTCGACTTTAGGGAGCTCAATAAAGTCACACTCACAGATCCATTCCCCACACCCTATGCTGATGAAATCTTGAATGAAGTTGCAGGACATGAATGTTACTCCTTTACAGGTGGATTTTCAGGCTACAATCAAGTACCCATAGCAAAAGAGGATCAGAAGAAAACAACCTTTGTATGTGAATTTGGATCCTTTGCCTACAGAGTTATTCCCTTTGGGTTGAATAATGCACCTGCAGTATTCTCTCGAATTGTTGTCAAAACATTCCAAGAATATATCTATAAAACCATGGTAGTATACTTTGACGACTGGACAATCTACTCCACCCTGAAGGATCACTGCACATGGCTCAGGCTTATGCTGGAAAGATGTCGACAGATACAACTTTCCCTGAATATTAAGAAATGTATCTTTATGACACCCATAGGCATACTCCTCGGACATATTGTCTATAAGGAAGGCATCAAGGTCGACTTTGCTAAAATTAAAATCATCCTCGACCTGAAGCCCCCAATAAACCCTAAACAGGTTCGGGTGTTATTGGGCCATACAAGATATTATAGGAAGTTCATACGACACTACTCAGACATGACCTAACCCCTAGAAGAACTATTAAAGGACGATATAGAGTTTAAATGGACAGAAGAGTGCCAAATATCATTCGACAAACTGAAAAGAAAATTGGTCGAAGCCCCCATACTCAAATTCCCAAATTGGTCGACCAAATTTCATGTGCATATTGATGCATCTGGAATAGCAATAGGTGCAATACTGACACAACCAGGGGAGGATGGGATGGACTACCCTATCGTATACAGTAGTCAAAAACTAAATAAGGCTGAAAGAAACTATTCGACCACCGAAAGAGAAGCCCTAGGTATGGTCTTTGCACTTCAGAAGTATCGACATTACCTGCTAGCCAACCCCTTCATATTTTACACCGACCATCAAGCCTTGAATTAGCTTGTTAATAAACCCCTTCATCATGGAAGAATATGTCGATGGTTACTTATTTTTCAAAAATTTGAGTTTGAAGTAGTGGTCCGACCAGAAAAGCTAAATGTCGGACCCGACCACCTATCACGTATCGACACAGGGGAGGAACCGACTGGAATAGACGACGACCTGCCAGATGCCCACTTATTTCGTATAGAAGCAGTTCCAGAAGAAATAGAAGAAATTTCTCAGTTCCTAGAGACAGGACAGGCACCAGAAGGTCTGAACACCAAGAAAAAGCAAATCTTAGCTATGAAGGCCGCCCCTTACAGCCTCATCAATGGATTCCTATACAAAATGGGGTTAGATGACATTCTCAGATGATGTGTACTCGACCATGAATGAGACCAGATCATGCATGAAGCACACTATGGACCTGCAGGAGGACATTTCCAAGCAGACACAACTGCCAAGAAAATCCAACAGTCAGGATTATGGTGGCCGACACTCCACAGAGATTGCAAAAATTTTGTTAGTCAATGTGACAGATGCCAACGACTTGGTCGACCTCTGCCGAGCATAGAAATTCCCTTGATATTCGTAAACCCTAGTCTCACATTTGAAATCTGGGCTATAGACTTCATAGGACCCTTCCCTATACCAGCAAGATGATCAGGTGCCAGATGTATCATCACTGCAGTGGAGTATGTTACTAAATGGGCAGAAGCTGAACCCGTCGATACATGTTCAAGTTGGCTCGCAGCCAAATTTATATATGAAAATATCATCACCTGATTTGGATGTCCTCTGACATTGATCAGTGACCAAGGAACCCACTTCATTAACAAAACCATCAAACATCTGACCGACCAATTTCATATCGACCATCGACGAAGTACAGCATATCACCCTCAGTTGAATGGTGCAATAGAAGCTTTCAATAAAAAATTAACGAAAGGGTTAACTAAAATATGCAGTACCGACAAAGATGATTGGGATGAGAAAATCCCTGCAGTCTTATGGGCATACAGGACAGCCTATAAGCGGTCGATTGACCAAACTCCCTTCCGACTAGTTTATGGACAAGAAGCAGTTGTCCCCCTACAGTTCCGACAACAGACCCCTATTGTAGCTCAACTACTACATGTCGATGTCGAACATGCAAGACAGGATCGATTATTTCAACTAAGTAAGCTGGAAGAACACAGACTTATGGCCATCCAACACCAGGAGATTCAGAAACAACAACAGAAAGCCTGGCACGACCGTAACATCAAGAATAAAAACTTGTCAGTCGGTGACCTTGCTTTACTCTATAATAGTAGAGTCAAAGGAAAACCAAAGAAACTACACACAGAGTGGATGGGACCCTATGTTGTCGAAGAGATACACCCTAATGGCTCAGTTCGACTAAAAACATTATAGGGCCTAGTATTTTGCAAGCTCGTCAATGGAGCCCGAATTAAACGGTATAAAAACTGGAAAAAAAAAAAACCTTAACCGTCAACCAAAACCTATAAAAAGACAGAAAAATTCCAAAAACCAAATAACACATTCGACAACAAACCATGACAGCAACTCACTACCTCGACCATCGACCATCTTCGTCGACCAGTCAGGCCGACCGTTTTCACCCACGACACTGACCGTCGATCTCGAATGTCCCATCATGCATTGATGGCCTCGAGCGCCGAAACAAATCCTCCATTAAGTCGCACTCGAGTATTGCAGCTGGACTATCAAGTCTACCATTAATACACCCATTTCGACACGCAACCTCATCCACGCCTATAAATAATGGACCGCCGAAGGTTCATTCACCACACCCATTTCCATCAGAGCACCTGCAATCTCAGTCGACCAAAACACAAGAATCCTGTCAAAAACCTGACCAGTCCGACACAATGGCACCAAAACTAACCAGAGCTGCGACCAAGGCAAAGGAGTTGCAAGCCGAGGACACCCCCTTGCTCAACCGACTCAAGAACATCAAAAATGCGAAGGTCCAGGAGGGCCCATTTCAGAAAATCTGGCAAGAGATCCAAGAGTGGGCCTTTGTCGACAATCGAATGACACAGGCCGCTGAGAAAATTTGGAACAGCAGCATTTTCCAGTACCCTAACGCACCATTGATGGCCAGCTTCGGTGGGACGAAGGAGGCAACGATCAAATTTATCATCAGTCGTTACCACAACGGCCGGTTTTATTTCGACCAACTGATAGACATCACCGGGGAGGTGATCTCCAAGCTTACGGGTCTGTCAAACAAAGGCGGTCCTGTACCTATCAGCATCAAAGAAGGGTTGGTCCAAGAACTTACGGGCACACCCACTGGGAAAAACTCGAAGGGCTTGATGATAGGCCAAATTGCGACAAGGACGCCAGAAATTGTGGCTAAAATCATCGCAGTTACCCTTACATTGGCCGGTCGAAGCAGCGACCTTAAACTAGAGATGTTGGAGGCTGTAGACACGATTGCCACAGACGGTCGAGTCTACCGATGGGGAGACTATGTCGCCGAACTGGTCAAAACCATATGCGAGCACTGCCAAGAGGTCGGAGGTATCATCAAATTCCCATCCCTTATCATCTGGATTGTTATGTATCACATATGTCCAGAAGGCAGTCCAGTCTTCCGGGAGCTGACCAGGTTTGAAATGCACAGGTTGAAACCTTTCTCACAAAAAGGAACCCTGCATGAGCTGGCCCAAGGGAAAGTATTCTTGGACACTTGGCTTCAGCAGTTGAAGGTCCATACGATGAGGTGGAGGGTGCCCCAGAACATCCGACGAAACCTCCCTGCCGACTCCCATATACAGTTGGAACTGGACCATACCTTAGTATGGTATATGCACGGTCAAGACCCCAAAGCACAGGACCTCGACTACTACCCCACAGTCGACCAGATTTTCCGCGAGTTGAACTGACAAGAAAAGATGAAGATACCAGTCCCAGAGGTTGCCAAACAGGTCAACTTCTCCATTATCAAGTCGCTTACCGACTAGGAGAAGGAGGAGGACTACGAACTTAATCTATACATCAGCACATTCGTGTCGAAAGATACTTCGACCATGCTCACTAGTCGGGTACACCTCACAATCAAACCTCCGACTGCCAAGGTAGTCGACCCCCAGATGACAGTACAACAACAACCCACACTGCCACAGACAACTCCACCGACTCCAGCAACAGTTGACCCAGCTCAAATAACCACAGGTGAAGTCGACGAAGCCGATCTTGAGTATGCTTTATCTAAGAGCATCATCTAGAAACTGGCTAAGGAGATAGCTGTCGCAAGGAAAAATCTCAAAGCCCAAAAATTATAACAAGGTATGGGTAAGCGCAAGCTTATCCTGGCCGACTCGTCTGATGATGAGGAGGAACTCGCAGCCGCGGTCGTCGACATTGTCGAGGATGCTCGTGCCAATAAAGTGTCAGTCGAGGTTCAGTTTCAACGGTACGTCGACGCAGGCGCTCCGGAGGGTCGGCCAAAGAAAGAAAAAACCGGCTCGACATCTGAAAATGTGGTCGACCTCGTGTCGACCCCTCCCCCCCATCTTCGACCACCATTGTTGAAGAACAAGCACAAGTACAGCAGGCTGATAGTCCCCCTGAGGAATATCAACGCACCACCTCGGAGGCACTTAGAGCCAAGGTCGCCCAAGATGCTGAGCTTAAATATTTCTTCAAGACACTTCTTGGACTATTTAAATCGGCCCAGAAAATACAGACCAAATCCCCTCTTTATGCAAGCAGAAATCCTTATGCAACTGTTACGACAACATTCACCCACGACGAACAGGGTGACGTAATAGGAACTTCAAAGTCTGTCACCGAACCAATTGACCAGGACGACCTACCCTCTACACCTTCAGAAGCAGGTATCTCTTCCGACAAAAGTTCACCACATACTCCAGTTCACCTTTTGACCCCTGACCATACCCCCACTCCATCCCCAACACCACCATCATCCCAACCTCCTTCACCACCACCTCCACCGTCGAAATCCCCACCACCAGAACTACAGCCAAACCCAGCACAGCCACCGTTATCTTCACAACAAGAAGCCGAAATCCCACCTCCTCAAACTGAAAAACCCCCGTCCCCCATACCCCCTCCGAAAAAAGAAACACAACCATCTTCTATACCACCTAACCAACCAGAACAACCTTCGACCTCCAATCCACCAACTACAGACCCAACTTCCACTACTGCAGGTACCCATGAGCAAGCAACAGACAACCAGCAGCAGAAGAAACAGCATCGTCCCAAACCCTCCACCGTGCGTATAAGCTTAAAATATGCCAGTTGGTTGACCGACACAGAGGTCGGCCAACTCCTCAAAACTGTGGCTAAGGAGTCGAAGAAAAGGGCAGATCGAAAAACCAAGGAGTTGGTCGCCAAAAATGCAGAAGAAGTCAAGTTTCTCGGCAGATGCAGAGCTCTAGCACAGACGGTGATACCAGACCCTCTCGAAGTCGACACAGATCGACCTCTGGAAAGGGCATATCAGCTTTTTGAGGGCATGGTGTCGACCATCCAGACCCATCGCCAAGAAACTAAAACAGAACAACAAGAGGAAAATACCCGACTGCTCCTAACACAGCACACTGCCTTTTCGGAGGCTTACAAGGTCTTACAGGACCATATGGAGTAGTCCATTGTCACTGAGGAAGTACTAAGAGACTGGCCTACCCATTATGGGCACGTCTATCATCAGACTAGGCAGACACGACAAGGCATTCAGGCCTTGGAGGGCCGGAAGTCGACTGAAGCAGAAATGAGGCAGACCATTGAAGAGCAGATTGTGATGGAGACCACCAAACTACAGAAACTCGAACGAGAGGCTCATCAGTGGGTTCAGCAAGCCCTTCCAAACTTAGAGAAGGTCGACAACATCTATCCACAGATGAAACGACTCCTCGATGCTGCAGAAGAACAAAACCAACTGTTGGGTCCCAACATGGAGCACATTGCAGAAAAGCCCATGGCCGAAAAGATGTCGATACTATCAAGTCTAACTACTCTAACGATCGACATCCAGAAATCCCTGTAGACATGGACCGATTTCCAACATCATCTGGCCATCACAGCTCCAGCCATTGTCGAGGTATGCGTCCAGAAGAGACCGACTATTCATCTGCACAGTCCACAGCCAGAGCAAAGTTGAAGGACTTGACAAAAAGTTCGTTTTTGGTACCTCCCTGTTTCTTCGGGATGAAGAAACCTTTTGTTTGTGGGGGAGATGTAGAAGGAGCAAGTCGACGAAGTTGACTTGAACGAAGAACGACTTAGTCGATCAGCCGACTAAGTCGATGGTCCGACCAAGTCGGACGGCCGACTAAACTAGTTAATTAAGTCGGCTAACTAACAGTCGTGTCGGTTCACCGAACCGACAGGTAGTTATGTTGTAACTGTTTCCAAATTGTATATATTAGGCTGTTGAGCCAAGCAAAGAACTCAGTTCAGTTCTGTGCCTTGTATGAACTCATTGTAATAATATAATTTGTTCCATTCTATCCATTCTTATCTCTTGTCTTTGTTTATATTTATGTATGTTTTAGTATGTATTATTGGTAACCTTATGTGATGTGTGAGATTACAACAAGTATGTATGATAGAATGTTTGCATTAATGACAGTATACTACTAATATGCATGTGATGGGTAAGTAGCTCATGGTGCTATACAACTCTCCATTGCTACTTATGTAGAATGAAACCTCTTTGCTGACATATTGGATTAGTGAAAAATCTCAATGTTGTCCTGGTAGAGATGGAAGGAATATATAAAGTTTCCATGAAATATGGATGAATGTTGTATTGGCTAAAATAGTTGCATGATCATACATTTATGCATAATAATTTGCCATTATGAATATGCCTTATGAGTTGTTTCTAACCATACAAATGCATTTGACTTGTAGGAAAGATCTCATACATAATCACCTACAAGAAAAGAAGGATGGGACTTGTTCCGAAGAACAAGTGACGACAAATAAAGAAGAATATGACGATACTTTCAAAGAATTCAAGAGGTCTCAGACAAAGTGCACTTGTGTGACAATGTTGAATGACATCATTGATGTAGATCCTTCCAGCTATGAAGAAGTAGCCAAGAAGAAAGGGAAGGAGAGTACTAGTTCAAGAAAAATGATGTCTAGGATGCAGTATCGATACCTAAAGAGAAGTTTGTAGTTCCATCATTTAGTAGATGGAAACATCATGGGATACAAGGAAATATTTGTAGCACGAGGCATAGACTACGGAGAGACATTTGTATCTATTGGGAGTTGAGACACATAACAGGAAGAATCATGGATGCAAATGAAAGAGGGACTTGTATGAGCTTAGAAGACACCCATGGGATAACACATACATGAGGAACTTGATCAAGATCTAAAACTTTTCTACAAGGTTGAAGATGAACTTCTATAGAGGATGACAAGCTCACATATGGGTGCGAGAAGAAATTTGGAAAAAATTTCAAGATAGAGGATCTTGGTATCCAATGATCCTAGATGGATTCATAGAATATTAATAGCAGAGGAAGCTACTTGTCACTCAGGTACAGAATGTTTCAGTGCATAGAGTACAAAATATAGAGGGAGAATGATGCTCCGCTTCAGAGGGAGTGTCTGCAGAAGATCCCAAGGTTTGACATGGTACAACAGGATGGATATCTTACTAATGACTCTAGGATTTACTAAGAGTAACAAGGATTCCAACATTTTCTTCAAGGTTGAAGGTGGAATACCAGTGATGCTCCTGTTATATGTCGATGACTTGTTCCTGACAAAAAGAGGAACTCATTAAATTTGCAAGAAGGAGACTTGCTTCCAAGTTCGAGATGAAGGACTTGGATATGATGCACTACTTTCTAAGCGTGGAGGTGTGGCAGAGTACATATGGAATCTCCCTGGGATAAGGGAAGTATGTATTAGAGATCCTAAAGAGTTTTAGGATGATGAGCTGCAAGGCCATGACCACACCTATGGCATCGAACTTGAAGCTATTGAGTGTTGCTTCATCAGAGTCGGTTGATGCCATGATGTATCATCAGATGATTTGTTCCTTGATGTACCTAAGGAATACGAGACCAGATATTTGCTTTGTTGTGAACACATTGAGACATGTTCACCTGATGGTTGCAAAGCATACAGTGAGGTTCCTGAATGGTATAGTTGAGTATGGGCTCAAGTATGATACGAATCAGAAGATTAACCTGGAGGGTTATGTCGATTCATATTGGGAAGGCAGTTCCATTGATAGGAAGAGCACTTCGGGGTGCTTCTTCAGTATGGGATCAGGTGTGATCTCTTGGTTTGGTAGGATGGATTATTGAATGGCACTGAGTACAACTGACGAAAAATATGTTGCCACTTTCTATTTGAGAGGTAGTATGATTCTTTTGAAAACTACTATTTGATTTGGTCGATCTAACTTGCATTTTTTATATGATGCAGAGAGGAGCAGTGAAGCTCCAGTTTGTGATCCAGATCAAGATCTATCGAAAGAGGGGTTTCTAGCATAGCTGGTGAGACAGGTTGTCTGAACATAAATCCCGGTGAAGCTCATATGTTTCTCAAACATAAATGGTCCTGTAGGTTTTCCTCCGATGTAATCGGTCCTAGCGAAGCTCACAGGTTATATTTGGATGTAATCAGACCCGATGTGATTCTATGCTAGAAATGGCTAGAGTGAAGTTTGAGTATTTCAAGGAGAAGCTTCGTGTTCTCTAGATCGAATTTCCTTCCAAGAGGAGGTGTTGAGTCTGTGATCCCTTTTGACATGGTGGTAGTATTGGTTCCTCCCATGGTCAGATGTAAGTGTTGTTCCTTTTTGACATGGTGATAGGATTGGTTCCTTCCATGGTCATATGTAAGTGATGTTCCTTTCTAACATGGTGACAGGATTGGTTCCTTCCATGGTCAGGTATAAGTGTTGATGCCAAATCAAGTATGAAAAGGAACTGGCTCTATGATGACACATCTAGTATGAAAAAGGATTGGCTTTGTGTAGATGCCACATCTAGTATGAAAAAAGGACTAGCTCTGTGATGCCACATCTAATATTAAAAAGGACTAGCTCTGTGATGACACATCTAGTATGAAAAAGGATTGGCTCTATGTAGATGCCACATCTAGTATGAAAAAGGACTAGCTCTGTGATGCCACATCTAGTATGAAAAACGACTAGCTCTGTGATGCCACATCTAGTATGAAAAAGGACTAGCGTTGTGATGACACTTCCAGTATGAAAAAGGGATTGCTCTATGTAGATGTCACATCTAGTATGAAAAATGGCTATCTCTATGATGCCACATCTAGTATGAAAAAGGAATAGCTATATGATGACACATCTAGTATGAAAAAGGATTGGCTCTATGTAGATGCCACATCTAGTATGAAAAAGGACTAGCTCTGTGATGCCACATCTAGTATGAAAAAGGACTGGCTCCGTGTAGATGCCACATCTAGTATGAAAAAGGACTAGCTTTGTGATGCCACATCTAGTATGAAAAAGGACTAGCTTTGTGATGACACATCTAGTATGAAAAAGGACTGTCTCTGTGTAGATGCCACATCTAGTATGAAAAAGGACTAGCTCCGTGATCACACATCTAGTATGAAAAAGGACCGCCTCTATGTATATGTCACATCTAGTATGAAAAAGGACTAGCTCTGTGATGACACATCCAGTGTGAAAAAGGACTGGCTCTGTGTTGGTGCCACATCTAGTATGAAAAAGGGTTGGCTCTGTGATGATACATCCAACATGAAAAAGGGTTGGTTCTGTAGAGGACTACATCTAGTATGAAAAAGTACTGTCTCTATAGATATGCATCTAGCATGAAAAAGGGTTGGCTCTATCGATGAAGACCTACATGGAGGCTACGACTACAACCAGCATGAAAAAGGGTTGGCTCTATAGAACTTCTTATGATGAGAAGAATGAAGAGATAGCACCATTTTATTGAGATATCAGAAGTAGTGATGATGATGATGATCCAATGATGATCCATATGAAGTGATGATCCATACTTGATGATGATCAAGTGATGCTCTAGTTCAAGTAATGATCCAGACTTGATGATGATCCAGTGATGCTCCAAATCAAGTGATGATCTAGATCCAGTGATGATCAAGACTTGATGAAGATGACTTGACAATGAAGATGATTTGATGATGAATATGACTTGAATATGAAGATGAATTTAAGATGAAGATGAATTGATGATGATCTAGATGATACAGAGAAGAATACTTGTGCTGATAAATTGTGTTGAGAGAATGCCTTCCTAGTTAAGAGGAGTGTTGATTTATTTGTAACTTCGGAATGTATTCACTTGTATATCTTATGTATTGTACCTTGATGTTTATTCTGGGAAGTATCTATAATGTTATTAGACTCTCCTAGAGATGTCGGCCCTATTAAGTAATTTTTAAGTGGGGCCGACATGTTGAAGTAGACATCAAGTGAACGAAAGAATACAAATAGAGAGTGAGCCTCTCTATTTATCACACACACACTCACTCATTGGGGAGCATGAGTGAGAGAGGAGAAGCTCTATCAAGTGAGAAAGAGAGAGAGAACAAGATTTTGGAGATCATCTTTATGTTTTTGGGTTTTACTGCTACCATTGGTGCTCATTCTATCTCTGAGGAAGTTGTGGGGTTTTCTCCTTTATGGTTTCCCCAGGGAAAATTATTTATGTCTCTTGTCTCTTGTGTTTATTGTTGTGCATTTTATTCTCTCAGATAAGATCCTAAGATCATATTGCTTAAATGATAAAAATGTAACAGGACCTCGATCGAGGTTTTGTTAAAATCTATATCAAGGTCTTAAAACCTAGATTGAGGTTTTCTTAAAACCTATATCTAGTTCTTAAAACCTAGATTGAGGTTTTCTTAAAACCTATATCGAGGTTTTGATAAAGCCTCGATCGAGGTTTTAACACCTCGATCGAGGGTGCAAGAAAACATTGATCGAGCACTTGTTAAACCCTCGATCTAGGTGTTATGACCTTGATTGAGGGTTTAAAAATTGCTCGATCAAGGTACGTTTTTGTTTTTTTTCTGAAAGCACCTTGCCAAAAAGTGTAATCCAGCTCCATGGATGAAACTAGATACATCAGTGAGAAAATCATCCGATGATACATCATGGGATCAACCTTCTCTAATGAAGCATCAATTAGAAGCTTCAAGTTAGAGTCCATAACTATGGCCATTTCCTTGCAATCCGTCATTCTAAATCTCTTCATAATCTCCGCTACATATTTTCCTTGACCAAAGAAGATCCCATCTGCACTCACACACACCTCCATGCCTAAGAAGTAGTGCATCATACCTAGGTATTTCATCTCAAACTCTGTAGAAAGTATCCTCTTTGCATATTTAATTAGTTCCTCGTTGCCTATTAGAAACAAGTCATTAACATATAGTAGGAGTATCACTGATATTCCATCTTACACCTTGAAGTAGAGATTGGAATTAGATTTAATCTTGGTAAATTCCAAGCTCATCGAGAATCTATCCATCCTGTCATACCATGTTCTTGGTTCTTGTTTCAATCCATAAAAGTACTTCTTCAATTTTCACACATGGGCTTTCATATGACGTGTCTCGAATCCCAGTGGTTGTTCCATGTATACTTCCTCCTCGAATACACCATTGAAGAAAGTTGTCTTGAACTCCATCTAGTGTATTTTCCATTTCAAAATTATTTCCAAAGAAAGTATGGTCCTAATGGAAGTGTACCTTTCCATGGGTTCAAATGTCTCCTCATAGTATATTCCTTCTTTATATGATAATGCTTGTGCTATGAATCTTTCCTTATGTTTCTCAATGATTCCATCTACAGCATGCTTGATCTTGTAGATCCACTTCTAATTCACATTAGACTTATTTTCCAGTCTTGGAATAATCTCCCAGACATCATTCTTCATGATCGACTAATATTCCTCGATCATCACATCCTTCCATTCTTTCTTTTTTGTTTCCTCTTAATAGGTGGAAGGTTCATTGTTAATGGTATCAAACAACATAGCCACATAGCTATTGTAGGAATTTTTCATTCTTCTCTATCTATGTATTCCCTCTGGAGTGCCATACCTTTCAACTTCTTGTATGAGCTCCCATGTCAATGTCATTTTCCTCTTGTGGGATTTATTATCAAGGAATGTCTCTACCGGATCTTGTGGTTTTTTCATGTCATGACCTTCATGGTTCTCTGGAATTTCATCTTCAATTTCCATATATCAGCCTCTCGTCTCTTCAGGTTCCTTGGCCACCTAAATGGGTTTCCTCTTAGATATGAAGTATTCCAAGTATTCATCAAAGTTTGCATCTCTACTAATGTCGATATTCTTGAATCTTGGGAAGTACATTTGATAGGAATTTGATGTATCATTGTATCCTACGAATATACCCTTCCTCCCAGAAGGATCGAGTTTGGTACTTTTCTCCTTTGGGATATGTATGTACACCAAGAAGCCAAATATTATTAGATGGCTTAATTTTGGTTTCTCTCCTTATAAATCCTCTTCATGAGTCTTATTTTTGAGTACTCAATGAGGAGTAAGGTTCCATGCGTACACAGTTGTTCTTGCTGCCTATGCCCAAAGGTGCACAGGAATATCCTGATCATGCAACATAACTTTTTCTACCTCCATGATGGTTCGGTTCTTTTTTTCTGCAACCCCATTCTATTGAGGATTGTATGGAGTTCTCAACTCCCTCTTAATCCCATACTCTGTCTAGAGTTCCTTGAATTCATCTGAACTGAAATCTTCGCAATTATCTGACCATAGAGTATTGATCTTCCTATCCATTTGGTTCTCGACCAAGGATTTATATTCCTTCAACTTATTGAAAGCTTCACTTTTCCATTTTAAGAAATGCATCCAAGTATTGCGTGATAAATCATATATAAAGGAAGCATAGTGCACATACTCGCTTAATGAACTAGAGGACATGGGTCCACATACATCCAAATGTACTATTTCCAGTATTCATTTATCCTTTCTCTCACTGCTGGGAAATGTATTGTACACATTATTTACCTGTGCACATCCTTTTCAAATTCTTTCATTCATTTCTTGGATCTCTACCAGTCCTGAGACTGCTTTCCTTGCCATAGGTAGTACCTTGTAGTGCACATTTGCAAGCCTTCTATTCCATATTTCACTCAGTTTAATCGACTCATGAACCAATGATTGTTTAGGATGTCCCTTCAGGTTGCACAAGCCTCTGTCTTCTTCTTCAATCATTGTTTCAACCTCTATTGTATTTCCTCCAGGCCACATCAAAACTTTTCCATTGAAAAAAGAAACCCTAATCCCTTTGCATCTAGTGCAGAAATGGAGAGAAGATTCTTCTTCAATACTGGAACATATAGCACATCCTTCATATTTAAATATTTCTCGGAGTCAATCTTATATGAATATTCTCCACTCCCTTTTATGGGGTATTGATAGTCATCCCCAAATTTCACCTTCTGAGGTGGGTCATGTTCATACATATTAACAAATGATTCCTTTTATCTTGTCAAATGTTTAGAAGATACACTATACACAAGTCAATCATTGCTTCCATGTGAGATAGTGCCAGTAAGTGTTGATATTAGCACCTACTCTTCATCTGATTCATCCTTCTCCCATCTGAATCTTTTTCTTTTTGGTTCATCATCTTTGGCAACATGAGTATGGCATCTCCTTTTCCTGATGGGAAAATATCTTCCAAAGTGTCCCTTTTCATCACAAGTATAGCATCTAACATTTCGAGTATCTCTTTTGGTCTTCTTTTGTTTATTGTCCTTCTTGTTGTTGGGATGAAAGCTCTCCTTCTTCTCCTTCTTCTTGAAGTTATTCATAGTTTGAACTGTGAGAGATTTATCATCAGTTGCTCACGTATTTTCTTTTCTTGTCACAAGTCTAGCTTATTCTTGTGCACATTCTTCTCGAAGTCTGTTGAAAGAGATAACCTTCCTTCTTCCACAAATTCCTTGAATGAATGAGTCCCATGATCTAGGGAGACCATTCAAGGTAGTCATTACAATTTATCCTTCTTCAACATTTTCTTCAACTGCTTCAAGTTTTTCTTTGATATGAGCAACCCTTGTGAAGTAAGACTATATAGTATCAGAGTTCTATATCTTCACATTCTTCAATTGGTTCCTTAAATTCATATTATGATTGATGTTCTTTCCTTTGAACATATTTGTCAAAGAGTCATACACTTCCTTCAGTGTCTTGAATGAAGAAAGATGGGGGATGAGGTAATCCTTAATAGAATCTACAATGATTCTCTTAGCCTTAGCCATGCTTCTCTTATGAGTAGCATTAGACTCATCTCCCTCTGGTTTTGGAACTTCTCCATTGATGTACTTATAAAAATCATTCTCTTCAAGGATGAGGCAGATTATGTACTTCCATGATCGAAAGTTATCATCCCATCCAAGCTTGTCCTCAAGATGAGTATGATGAGTCATTTTTTCAAATGAGAAACTCAAATGGAAATAGAAAATATTTAGATCTTACTGATTTCAGGTGTCTAACCTAGTTCCAGAGCTACATGACCTAGGCTTTGTCATAGAGACCCTAAATTTTCCAAACTTGGAGTTTCAGAATTCTATTTAGAGAGAAATATGCACATCTTTGAGGAGAGTTGCTCAGCTAGGTCACTTTCTAAAAACTCGGGTGGTAATCCTCCAAAACTTGACGGCCTAGTCCCTCCGAGCACGAATGAAAGGGTCAAAAATTAAACTTATTCAATTCTAAAACTACTTCCACCAAAAGACATGCCCTACTGAGGCGAGTTAGCCTATCCCTCTTTTCTTTATGATTTGTGGAGAAAACACCTTGAACTAGGAAGCCCTAGTTTCTACAGCTACATAATGCCTTCTTTCAGAGAGGCTCTAAGACCATGTTAGTTTTTCTATATCTTATTATCTTTATTAGGATCTTTTTCTAAAATAATAACAAGTACAACTAGATGCATAAGATATAAGAGATACACAAGACATAAAGTTTTTCACCAGGGAACCATAAAGGAGAAATCCCCACAAACTTCCACATAATAGTAAGATCATCAAAACAAGTAATAAAAAGTATTCAAAAAACTATATATCTCTCCTCCCTTTGTCTCTCTTTCTCTCTCATGTGAACTTTAGAGTGTGAGGTGTGTATAAATGAGGGAGAGCTCCTCCCTATTTATACCATTAAGTCATTGACCAAACATAAGACTGGGGCCCACTTGTCTTCCCTAACAGGGCTGAATTCTCCAAGAGAGACTCCAAAAACACATTACATGATGTTACACTGGGGACTATTTCCTTGACTTACAATGGAGGCTGTACCTCAAGGCATTTCCACAATTAAGACATCTCGCAAGGGGGTAAACACATACCCAATGAGGGTACAACAACATACAATGATAATATACATCAAAATGTCTTCCGAAGTTACAAATACATCAACACCAAGTGTTTGAATGGATCCATTCAAATATGATAGGACCTATTCCCACACACTCCTATGGAAACTCAAGGTATGTCTTAACATTCATATATTATTTCTCAAGGCATTGTTGGGTGTATTTTCTCAAGCATAAATCTGAAGTGTATGAGATCTTCAAAGTTTTCAAAGATTTGGTTGAGAACTTAAGTGGGAATAAAATGATAGTATTAATAACTAATAATGGAAATGAATATGTCAATAATAAACTACATCATCTATGTGAATATAATTTCATTCAAATCCAACATTCAGTGCCTTACACACCACAACAAAATGGTGTGGTAGAGCGCAAGAATAGATCATTTAAGGAGATGGCCACATGCAGGTTGGAGGATAAGTATTTGTATCCTAATATATGGGATGAATCCATAAATTGTGTTTCATATGTTAGAAACATAGTTCCACACAAATCATCGGAAGAGAAAATTCCATTTGATGCTTGGAGAGGTCACAAGCCCAATGTTTCTCATTTCAAGGTTTTTGGCTCAAAGGCTTGGGATATAATTCCTCTCGAGAAGAGAAAATAATTGCAACCTCAAAGAAAGCAGTCCATAATGGCTGTATATCCCAAAAATTCAAAGGGATACAATCTCTTTTATCCCTCATCTTATAAAAAATTCATTGAGATAAGTGTATAGTTCGAAGAAGAGTCCATGCAAGAGGTCGAACTAGTAGAGGGGGATTGCTCAAACCCTTTACTCAATGATGATGTAAGTGATGTTTCTTCCTATGATTTTTCTGATTATGATATGGAAGATGAATATTATGACATGCATTCATATCATGACTCACCCATAAGTCCAAAATGTACTGAGAAAACCATACAAGGATCTTGTGATCTTGGAGGAGATCCACTAGACTCTAGGAAGACTAGATCTCAGTTTCACAATGTGTTCTCCACTTGTGATATGAATATTTCAGAGAGGTGTTTTATGATGGTTGTATCTTATCCAAATTAATATTAAGAATCATCACATGATCCTATATGTAAAACAACCATGCAAGAAGAGTTCAAATCTTTGCAATACAATGAAACTTGGGAGTTGGTTCCTCTACCTTCCAAGAGGAAACTAGTGCAATGTATGTGGGTTTACAAGACCAAGATGGTTGTTTATGGTTAATATGTGAAGTATAAGGACATATTGGTTCCAAAAGGATTATCTCAAGTCCATGGAGTGTACTATACAGTGTGGGAATATAATAAACCCAATTCATAACTTAGAATAAAATATTTAATCAATTTTGATTAATTTCCTACCCACTAGCCTAGATAGTTGGAATTCACTAGAACCACATAGTCAACACTTGAAATATATACCATAGGATAACTTTAATCCTGATTCTGTTTTGATCATGTCCACTTTATTGAATGCCGAAATTAGTAATTGTGCTTTCCTATAGAATATGTCTTTTACTGTTTTTTTCCAGCTTTTCAGTGGATAAGGTAAAGTTAGTCAACTAGAAAAATATTATCCTTTGTTTCCAACCCATACTCCATGATTTTCTCTCCATATTATAGGACTATCATGTTTTCCCATAATACATGAAAAATCACTCATGCTTTATTTAAATCGCAAGGTCCTTGACTGATTAGGAAAGTGCTTTAGCCACCTATGGGGGTTTATCTGATTTAGTAAGTCTATATTTCTAAGCTTGATGGGTTGTATCCAATACAACTTGATTTTATTTATGAGGGATGTACTATTTATGTACACTATTACTTATCATTATTAAACGGAATGATACACTCCAATATTCATCTCTTCATTCATGTGATTCGGTCTCTCTATCTTCTCTCTATTTTTCCTGTGTATGCTTGTGAGAATTATCGTAGTAGCAATATATATTTCCTGTTATTACTGTTGGAATTAGAGATGTTATTTATATATGGTATCAAAGCATTCCTACATGGTATCAGAGCATAATTTTGTTCCATCTCAATAGAGTTGAGGAACTATATGTTCTCTCTATCAGAGTGCATCTAGTCTCCTAACCCTCTCTAAAGAAGACCTTGATTTAAGATTACAATATTTTATCCTTGTTTTATTTGTGTAGGTTGTAGAAGTTTTCTCCTTGAGTGCATCAACATATAAGTATGGATTCTTCTTCAACTATGATCCTAACTCCCTTCAACTATCACGAATGGAAATCTAAAATTGGCATTCTATTGTGCAACAAGGGACTCTATATAGTTTCTATGGTTTTAGAAAATGAACCAAATTTTGTGGTTGAGATATTTAAGTGTCATAATAGGTTGGATGAAGGCTATGGATTGATTTTCCTCTCTATTTACCTTTATCTACTCTTTCATCTAGATAGTTTTATCACTCCAAACCATCTATGGACCAAACTTGAGTCTCTCTTTGGAGTTCAAGATGAGTTAAGAGAGCATCAGTTGGAGTTTGATTTATTCTCAATGAGTCCAAGAAGTTTTGATTCTATTGAGTATTTCTTCACCAAATTCAAGTCACTTGTTCTAATTCTCTAGAATTGTTGGATTGATAAGAAATATGATCGAATAATAATTTCCATTCTGTCAAAATTGGGTCCTGAATACTCAATTGTTTTGTCTACTTTTCATGCTACTAGGCTTGTTGTTTCTAATTGGAAAATTCCTTCCTTGTTTACTTTCTTTGATTCACTAACAAACACTACAACAAAAATTGGATTTAGCGTCGGATTTAGCGCCAGATTTTAGTGTCATTTTTTCCCAATTTTGGTGAACAATGCGGTGCTAGACCTGGAGCTATTGTACAATTTCATAAAACGTCATTTATTGCATCTTTTTCTGACATTTTTAACATCAGTTTCTGTGTCCATTTTTGTGCCCAATTTTTTGCATCTTTTGTTATGCCCTTATTTTGGCCCAATTTTGCATCTTGTATTGCATCTTTTTTTGCGTCCTTTGTTACATCCTTGTTTGCACCTAGTTTGGCGCTTAGTTTTGCATCCAATGTTGTGTCTTATTTTTCTCCTACTTTTTCATCTAGTCTTGCACCCAATTTTTCACCATGTTTGCATCAAATTATGTGTCCAATTATGCATCTAGTGTTGGATCTAGGTTTGCATCCAATTTTGGGCCCAATATTTTGTCTAGTTTTGCATCCAATTTTACTTATAATGTTGCATCTAATTTTGCATCTTGTGGTATGTCTTTTTTTGTCTCCATTTTTGTGCCTAATGTTTCATCTTGTTTTACGTTGTATTTTTCATCTAGGTTTGCACCTAGTATTTCATCTTGGTTGATATATTTTTTTGCATCTATGTTTGAACCCAATGTTGCACCCAGTGTTGCACCTAGTGTTGTGCCTAGTTTTGTGCCCGTGTTTTAATCTAATATTGCATCGAGTTTGTGTCCAATGTTGCATCCCATATTACATTCAATATTACGTCTAGTTTTACATCTAATGTTTCATCCAATCTTGCATCCAATATTGTGTCTCATTTTAAGTTTTTGTTTGTGCCAAGTGTTGCTTCCAGTTCTACACCTGGTGTTATGCCTAGTTTTATGTCCATTGATACACCATATTTTGTGCTTAATTTAATGTCTAATTTTACATCTATTTAGGAGTCCACTTTTGCATCTTAGTGTTGTGTCTAGTTTTGGGCCTAGTATTGCGTCTAGTTTTGAGTCATTAATTGTGTCTAGCGTTGAGTCTCTTTTTGCATGCAATTTTTCATTTAGTGTGACATGCATTTTTGTGCCCACATTTGCGTCTAACATAACGTCCACTTTTGCATCTAGTTTTGTGTTTGGTGTGACGTCCACTTTTACATCATATTTTGCATTTAATGTTGTGTCTAATATTGCATGCATCTTGCACTACTATAGTTTTTACCTTTGGAAATACATTTCAATATCATTAGGGCACGGAGGAATCAAACCACCAACCTCCTGCTTGTAAGGCAAGCGCTCTTCCATTCATCTATAACCCTTTAAGAATCAGGAAGAGCAATATTAGCACATATATTTCATAATTTGTATCTAAAATAAAAGACAATAAGATCCAAAGACAGTCATGCTTAAAATCCAATTTATTTTTCCAAACACACTAATCAGCATAAAATCTACTATGATCAAGCAAAAACATCTCATAAACAATTACATAATCTATTAAAGTGGTCCTCAAAAGGGTCTTAGAGAACAAGTTAATGTATTGATGCATACTTAATAACCTAAACTTTAAAAGGGAAAATAAGGGATGTGGTTAAGAAATAGTTGTAGAATCCAATTGAGGAAGTGCTACATAAATGTTATTCATTGATGATGTGATTTTATTCGGCAATGGGATGGTAAGAGAAGCACTCATGAATGGTTACTAAAAGAAGATGCCTACTATGTGCATCATATATGACCTAATGAAGATTTTAACAATGAATACCAACAAAGAGGATTTATATTATGTGCATTATTTATAATCTAAAAATTAGTAAGATGTCAACAAGGAAAATCATCATACCGATTTCCACAATTGATAAGGCCACAAGGAGGTAGATGAAGTTGAGGGGTTTTCCATCTTAGTAATGATTGTTCCATCAAGCGATTTTGAAGGGGAATTCCATCACTTCATCAATTTATTAATTATTGTCAAGTTATTCTGTAATGGAAACCACATGAAACAAGAAGAGTGCACTTAGGATACCATATTGTCAACATTTACAACTATTAACTCTTCCCATAAAAGTTGTACTCACAGTGTTATACTGTATTTAGTTTTTACTAACCTGTGACCCCATTTTCCTCATGACTCTATCTTTTTCATTAGTTATTTTGTACATATAGCATTTTAATAATGGTGTAAATTTTTGGAATGATGCACTAGCCTACTCATGAAACTCAAACTCATTGCTACCCTTCCATTTCAACATATCTTATATATTGGTGTTATAGCTGATTTCACCACTCCAGGAGAATCACACTTTGTACGGCCTTCCCCTGTCCCGTTGTAGACTCCTTAGACCCCATAGACCATTTTTTGTCCTTTGATGTTTCCTTGAACATCCCTAAAAACATGTATAAAATGATACAGGCGACTTTTAAACCCATAATCGTGTATATACGTGGGTTTGACCACTAAAACCGCATACATCGGGATGTGTACAAAATCCAAATCCTTTTGGAGTTTTCCTTGACATGGATCTGACTCACTTGACTCCTGGCCTTCCATATGCCTTGAGATCACTCGGATTTGACCTTTCATTACCCGTTTGAAAAGCTATATAAGGAACTCCTTGGTACATTGAAGGCATGAGAGAGAACTAAGAGCAAAGAAACTATATTGCATTGTTGTTAGAACTTATGCTTGAGTCTGCATCCCTTTGTCCCTTGGAGCACTTTTGTGTTCTTCCCAAGCTTGCCTTTTGCTTGTGAGCTTGCTATCGAGAGATGGAGGATTGAAGTGGTGGAGGCCCAAGTGGGGGATTCAATTTCTCCGGTTTACAGACGTGTCGACAGAGGTTGTATCTTGTAATCTTTGATTTATATTAATAGAAATATCTTTTCCTGTGCAATAATGTGTGTTTGAATGAATATTTCATCCACTGGATTATGTCAAATGCTTATACATTATGGATTATATATGCTAGAATAGATCTAACACCATGATATATAGAATGCTTGTATTGTTTACTTGTCGTTGAGGAAGTAATCTATCAATTCAAGCTGAAGTTGAAAAGATCAACAGGGATCTACTTCAACCATCCGGAATAAGGTACGAGGTCTGATCCTTTAGTGTTAGACATTTAATTTCTATTACATATTGGAAGGGATTGATTTCTGGAGTCAAGCTGTCTGTTGTGGTACCCCAAGCCATAGAAATTTCACTCCGTAATAGAATTGGCGACTCCGCTGGGGATGTTCCTTGTTTTTATTTGGGGGTTTACGAGCACAATGGGTTTGATATTATTGACTTGCTCTTTGTTTCTCCTTGTTTCTGTGTTGCATTTTATAGTATGTTCATCCATTAACACTCCCCTTTATTTGTTTGACCCTTGGCCTACTTTTTACCACTACCTTCTCTGTATACGCAGGTTTTTGGCCAAAAGTCATGTACATACGCAGATTTTTGGCCAAAAGTCGCGTATACACGCAGGTTTTTGGCCAAAATCTACGTATACACGCATATTTTTGGCCAAAAGTTGCGTATATACGTAGCTGTTCTTTAAACAATGGCGTACATCCTCCCTTTTGGTGAGTTTGATGTTGTGGGAAGTTGTTGGGTGGGTTGTGAGTGTGGTTGGGTCTTCCTTAGGTCTGATGTTGTTTGTTGGATGCTTCTTTTGTGACCAGAGACCGCTTTTTCATTGATGTTTTTTTAAAAGTAGTTTTAGTCATTTATCCTTTTTGTTTTTCCATTAGTGCATTACTCTTTTTTGTCTCAGTGTCTTGCTGGGCTTGTCTTTTATACTTGCTGCAGAGACTGAGAGTTTTAGATGACATTTATTGCATTTTTCATTTTTTTATATTGAAAAATACAAAGTAGTTGCACTCTTAGTTGCTTCTTAGATATGGATTTAAGGAGGTACTTGCATTGGATTGCTTGGATGAGAGTTGTGTTTAGGCTTTCATATAGGAAGGATTGCATTGGCATTCAGAAAGGAATATATATTTATGCATCTCATGTAGGCATACCCTATTTTTCATTTGACAAAGATTGCACTTAGCATTGTTTCTTATGGTGTGCATATTTATTTCACTGCTAAGTCATAATGTCATTAGTTGCATGGACATTTCCCTTTGAGTAATTACATCCAATTAAAATCAATGCTTAAATTAAAATGAACTACACTCTTTTCTTTTATAGGGTGCACCAACAAGCTTAGGTTTTAGGATCTTGGAATAGTTCAATGTGAGTAAATTCTCCAAGATCACTAAACAACAACATGTATGTGTCTATCGAGGTGAGTGTGTGAAATCCTTTGTATAACCAGTGTTTCTCAAGATCCTCCTTTCAAAAGGGAGTTAAGCACGAGGCAGTGTGAGCGGTTATTGATTGGGATGACCCCTAGTCATAACTGAGTAGCACCGGAGATATTTCTAGGATTGTATTCGTATCTGGGGGCTCTTTCTAGAGTTTCGGGCTTTGTTACCCTGTCCATACGGTCAATACCACCTGTGACTATCTGCCTAAGCATTGATTATATTGAGGTGACCTTAGTGGCCTTACCTAGGATGTCGAGGGGGTGCTTTGTAGGGGTTATTCTACAGGTGTCCTGGCCAGGTAGAGGTCAGACATCACAATCGATTTATGCGTTGAAGCTGAGGGCCACTGTAATTGGTTACGTACCTCCGCTTGTAGTGTATGGGAGTTTCGAGCCTCTCCTAGGTGAGACATACCTGCTACATTCGGGAGCTCAAATATCCTCCCCTTGGTTTGCTTGTATTTTGGCTGTAGATTTTCTTAGGAGTGTGCTCTTTGTGCGCTATTTGGCCTTTGGGATAGTGGTTACTTGAGTATATTTATGCTCTCTTGAGTTAGGGTCCTTTTATTTTTGGCATGCCTAGTATCTTATCACCTGTCCTTGGTCCTGGTACGGACCTTGGTGTAAGAATTGGGGGCATCACAGCCCCTTAACCTACTCATATATTTGGGAATGGTCATATTCCATCCTCTATTCCATTTGGGGAGGATTTTTATTCCCTTCACTTGGTATTTACACCGGTGGTCACCCTCATGGGGGTGGTAGTGGATGCGTGAACGTTGGGTCTACACCTTACGTTTCTTTTTATGTCCTATCGTTCACCAGATTATTTCCTTTGGGTGCAGTTGTCATGATCATTCCTCCCTGTATCTTATAGTTTGGATTCTTTATTGGCTGTTTTGGACTAATATGGTTGTCATGTAGGGTCCAGTTTTTGTACACTCTCTACGTGGTTTTGACCTGTTCATTCCTATCACAGGTATTATGTCTGAACTGACATATAGGTTAGGATTTCACATCCCCTTGCACTCATGCATTGCCTTATGATCATTCCATCTTAACCTTAGGTATGAACCCAATACATGGTATCACGGAACCTTCATGTTGCTGTTAGAAGTGGTACTATGTGAATGGTAGAGCTTTCCTATACATGGGTGGCCTAGTTAGATCCCTTTTGCATTTGGTACCCATGCTATGAGTCCTCTCTTAGATTTGGGGGTCCCTTTTAGTCCCGCCATGTCCTTGAGAAAGAGCTTCATACTCCTCTTGAACTCTATGCTGGCCATTTCCCTCAGGACTCCCTCATGTCAAGTTGTGAATGCATTATCATGAGTTGTGCCTGCCTTATTGAGCTTTATGCCGGCTCCCCTGACATTGCATTTCAGCCATATATCCTGAGCTTGTCTCATGTCTAGCCATGCAGAACCATTCCTTATATCCTTCACAGCTTATTTCCCCTTTTACGGGGAGGGGATTTTCCCCTGAGTGTCGATATCCTACACATGTATCCTTGCATTGAGCATAGGTATGTTCCACTGCTTGGAACTAGTTTGTTTGCCCTTATGACACTCGTCTCCTCCTAGTTTGTAACTATAAAGCCATTTTATTCTTTTTCAAGCTTTTTAAATAATTGAAAAAGTAAAAAAATAAATAAATAAACCAAAAAGTCGAACAAGGAAAGATGTTATCTGTGGCAGCTGTCGAGTCGTGTCGCCTTCGAACAGAGCACTGTATATCACATCCATTGTTTGGGTTATAGTTTGACTTTAGGAGCTGTACTCATTTATCTGAGTTTATCTCCACCGACTGGTTAAGCTTCTAGTCCCTATGGAGCCTCTGTCGATGCCTCCTATTTTGCAGAGATGTCCCAGTTTGTATATCAAGTCTATGCTGCCTTTATTAAGTCACCATACACCGTTATGCTCTTGCTCGAAGGAAGTTGAAGCTTGAGTCGGCCATTCCTCAGTTCTCTTGACTTTTCATGTTGGCCATTCCTGGTACAGTTACTGGTTCGTGCACCTTATGATCGAGTCCTTCCACATTATATAGCTTTGCTGAGTACCTCATGTTGGATGATGGGGGATGCCTTAATGCCCTCCTTCTAGAGGATTTCATCCCATCGACTTTAGATCATTTATTCTAGGATTGGAATCTAGAGTCATTTTGAGTGCCTTGAGACTTGCAGTCATCAGTGGCAGGTTCTCTCGCCATCGACAGTATTTGGGAATACATAAATGTCCCCTGATTGATGGATTCTCTCAAGTGTTCGACCTCAACACATTTATTCACACTTGTTAGTTTTCACTATAGTACATTGATTCCCATTTTCATTATCGGTGGGTGATCTCACGTCTATTAACGGTATACATTAATGACCGGTAATCAGATGATGGACTGCTATGTTCGAACTCAACACCTCTATTCGCATAATAGGACATGTACTCGTAGCGGTTTGTGTAGAAGAATTTCTAGATTGGTGGCATATCTTATATGCTACCTCCTTGATTGTGCCAGTGTTCATGAGATTTCAGCTCTCGTGACTTGATTCCAGTATATGTCAGATATTTTCAGCCACTATGGAGATTTTGATCTGTTATATATCTTCAGCCATTATGGAGATCATGGTCCTTTTCATATCTTCATCATGGATATTATGATCTATGTATATTGTACGTGGCAATGACCACTTATGTGATATCTTGTATCATGCCTATTCATGGCCATTGTACTCTTATGTATTCAGGACTGCTATATGTATTTTCAGTTGTGTGCAGAGTTGTATTATTGTACTATGCTGATTGGGTGGCTGGTCTTCCATTTGGGATCCTTCATCACTCCACTTCTGGGATGGACTTATAATGTATTTTGGCCATCGTATGACCCCTCTGACCTCACACATTAGGGGGCATATGTTATAGCTGATTTCACCATTCCAGGTGAATCACACTTTGTATGGCTTTCCCTTGTCCCGCTGCAGATTCCTTAAACCCCATGGACCGTTTTTTGTCCTTCGATGTTTCCTTGACCATCCCTAAAAACATGTGAAAAATGATACATGCGAATTTTAAACCCATAATCACGTATATACGCGGGTTTGACCACTAAAACCACGTACATCAGGATGTGTACAAAATCCAAATCCTTTTGGAGTTTTCCTTGACATGGATTCGACTCACTTGACTCCTGGCATTCCATATGCCTTGAGATCGCTCGAATTTGACCTTTCATTACCCCTTTGAAAAGATACATAAGGAACTCCTTGGTACATTGAAGGCATGAGAGAGAACTAAGATCAAAGAAACTATAGTCCATTGTTTCCAGAACTTATGCTTGAGTTTGCATCCCTTTGTCCCTTGGATCACTTTTGTGTTCTTCCCAAGCTTGCCTTTTGCTTGTGAGCTTGCTATCGAGAGATGGAGGATTGAAGTGGTGGAGGCCCAAGTGGGGGATTCAATTTCTCTGGTTCGCAGGGGATTCAATTTCTCTGGTTCGCAGACATGCCGACAGAGGTTGTATGTTGTAATCTTTGATTTATATTAATAGAAATCTCTTTTCCTGTCCAATAATGTGTGTTTGAATGAATATTTTATCCATTGGATTATGTCAAATGCTTATACATTATTGATTATATATGTTAGAATAGCTCTAACACCATGATATATAGAATGCTTGTATTGTTTACTTTTTGTTGAGGAAGTAATCTATCAATTCAAGTTGAAGTTGGAAAGCTCAATGGGGATCTACTTCAACCATCTAGAATAAGGTACGAGGTCTGATCCTTTAGTGTTAGGCATTTAATTTCTATTGCATATTGGAAGGGATTGATTTCTGAAGTCAAGTTGTCTGTTGTGGTACCCTAAGCCATAGGAATTTCTCTCTGTAACAATTGGCTACTTCTAGTTGTATTCAGAAGGGGACTTCTGATGTCTTAATGGAGTGTAATGTTTGGGGAAAATTCCTTCAAAGCAAGTGGTTGATTCTAAGAAACCCCAAAGGACTACCATTCAGATGGTGGCTCTATTAGTGTTATATTGTAAAATCCAATCATTTGTTAATCGACATTTGAGAAAGGAATAATAGTCATTTTGGGGTTTTCATGGCACATTTAGACATAAAGAAACAACATGCATAACGAGGATCATGGTTAATCTACAAAAAATTACATAGTGCTTAGTTGTTTCAAATTATAATTCAACAAATTCATGCCTTAGAAGACTTCTAATGATGGTTTTTCAATGCAAATATAGCCTACATGGGCATCAAAAAAGCAATGTTGGGAAATTTGGGTAATTCCCTGCATCATATTAGAAAGAAACCTACAGATCTAGGTAAATGAATGGATAAAAACAATAGTAAGAGTTATTATTTCTAATATGGGCATGTTCTGAGCATAGTAGGGTGTATTTCCTTGAAATGACAGCAGCAAAACTACCCCAATCACAAATTATGGGCATATTTCCACCAACAACATCCCTAAAATTAGCCAACCTATGTATTAAAGGTACCAAACAATGTTAATCATGTAGAATCATAGGTTTGGTAGTCCATTCATCACATCACAAGATATTTTCTGAGGCTGTTTTGACTAGTCTCAGATGGTTTTAAAGCCCAATGTTTAGTCCTTTCAGGTTTTCATGCCACAATTAGACATAGAGTAACAACATGCATGGGGATCATGGATGATCTGCAACAAATTACATAGTGATTGGTTGTTTCAAATTAGAATTCGACAAATCACACCATAGAATACTTCTAATAATGGCTATTTTTTGGTTAGTTGTGCAATTTCCATTCTAATGCGGCCCTAACAGTGGTGAATCTTCAAACTTGGGTGCATTCCTGGGCATGATTAGGCCTCCTAAAAACAATGACTATTCAATCTAAGAAATTATGAGCATCCTAGTCCCTTTTACAATCAAATATGGGCATGTTTTTTGTAGCATCAACCTTAATAATCTATGAATTTAAGGTTCTATGTGCTTTTAAGGAGCTTCAAACAACATTACTTTTAATCCAAGTTATGAAAGAAGCAATTTTGGGCACTTTTGGGAAATTATGTTCATCACAACAATAAGAAACCTCTAGATCTAGTTAAATCCATGGATGAAAACAATAGTAAGAGTCCTTATTTCTAATATTGACATGTTCTAAGCATAGCATGGTGTGTTTCCTTATAACAATAGCAGCAAAACCACCTCAATCTCAATTTCGTGGATTATTTTCATTATTAGCAGCACTAAAAATCAACAACTTGTGTATTAAAGGTACCAAACAATGTTTATCCTTTAACAACATGGGTTTGTTAGTCCATTCATCACATTATAACATAGTTTTTGAGGTCATTTTGACAAGTATTAGATGGTTTTGATGCCCAATGTTCTTTGGGGTTTTCATGGAACAGTTAGACATAGATCAACAACATGCATAAGGAGGATCATGGTTGATCTACAGAAAATTACAAATGACTTGGTTGTTTCAAATTAGAATTCTACAAATGCATTCCATAGAACACTTCTAATCATGGTTTTTCAATGCCAATTTGAGATGAGAAAAATATAGCTCAAGAACACAACATATCTTATATCCATGTCAGAGGGGTTTTCACTACTTCTTTGATCTTGCAAATTTAGTCATCCATGTGTGGAATCCCCAATCTTTGGGGATAGTGTGAGATATATACTTTGGAAGAGCATGAAAAGAATCTAGGGAAACCCTTACAATATAATACATCAATTCCATTGCAGTGCGTTCCAAGGTAGATATCACATTGAATATAGCTTCATCATAAATGATCATTCCTCCTACTCACCATTGATCTAAGCTTACTTCCACAGAATTTAAAGGAAATAAAGCCAGAAAGGAAATCTTTATGTTTTAACCAAAAGGAAAAATTGGAAACTAGATTGACCTTATATACTCAAAACCTATTATACATGGATATGGTACATGGGTACTTAACCAAAATATAAAACTGGATTCTTCAACATGGCACCCTTTATTATTAGTTTTGTTATCATTCTGATAGCTTGCATAATAGATTTTCTACAAAATTAGAACACCAAGGCTAGGAATGTAAGTTGAAACCTATTATACATGAACTAAATGACCACACTGGTGTCTTGTTCTTCTTCAAAGTACCTACCATCATAGGGATTTTTGTCATTCCAATAGCTTGCACAATAGACTTTCTACAATGTAGAAAAAATAGCAAGGGGAATGGAAATCAAACTTCTTACACATGTATATTGATCCTTATCCAAAATACTGAATTGAGGCCTTTAGAAAGGTACCCACTATCACTATTTTTGCTCTTTATTCAAAACTCGGTTCCAAGCATTCTGGTCAATACATGGATCTTAAACTTTGAAGCATCTAAAAATAAGATAAGATAATTTAAGTTTATTAATATCCACAAAAGACAAAGGACTAGGCCATTGGAACAAAAAAGTACAACTGGTGGCCAAAAAACTATGCGAGTCTCTAGAACACCACTAGATGCTAAAATGGTGTCCAAGAAAGAAAGATACAAAAGACACCAAAATAAGAAAACAATATTGAGCCTAGCACAAATGAAGAAAAAAAGAACTTATACCCAAGATCAAAATAAAAAAGGATCGTTAACAACCTAGTGTGTTCATTTTATTAGCAACTTGTTTATAGTGGATACCTAAGTGTCAAGAAACACCAAAATAAGGGCCACACCATGTGTGTTATGGGACAAAAATGTGAAAACGTGTGGTACAACCTGGAAACTTGTTGCCATCCCCACAAACACATCCTATATGTGGGAAACATATTTTTTACAACCAAAAACACATTATCAATCCATACAAACATCTATATGATGCAGTTTCTTGTATAAATGCACCTATTTTTACTTGGTTTTACTGGATTTTTCACTAGGTTTGACATTACTTAAATTTTTAACATTACCATTAATTGTTTCAAGATATTTGAGTGTGGATCCAACCTCACTAGACTTTGTTTATTTCCAAGTAATCCAAAGTTGTTCCCATCTTGGCTCAACTATATAAATTCATCTAGGAAGGCCACAAACACTTAATCCTACAAATCATAGCTCTATTGGATCTCATTAAAAACTCCAAGCACAACAAAAGTTTGTGCTTTGAAAGATGAGAAGAATTTAACCGTTAAGCCAAACTAAAAGAATAGGATTGAATTTGGAGATGCACATTAAGGAGAATTTAACAACAGGCCGAACCATGTCACTACCATCTTTCTTAAGGGAGGTTGCATCAAAACCCAAGTAGCTAAAATTTCACTTTGAATAATAGCTTCACAGAGTTGTTGGAGTAACACACATCTTAATGTACCTTCAAGGAAGCATGATGTGAGATTTTAGGGGAAAAATCAGAGGGAAAAATTTAACTCTCTCTCTCTAGTATCTACACAATTTTATATAAAAGAATGGCCTGCTTCCATAAGATTATGTCTCGAATCTGCTACAGGGAATGCTGGAAATAAGGTTGGAGAAGTGCAAACAGATCTACACTAAGTGCTAAAAATTTCTTGTATTAATTTTGACATGAATTTGTTATCACCCACCATGCTTCCAAGCATAGAAGAAAGAATCACCAATTTCTCGAAAAATGATGAGATTTTTGGGTAGGCAATTTTGTTCGTCGAAAAAATTGCAACTTTTGGAAAAAAATCACGCATCACGACGTTAACAAAAAATCGAAAAATCGTCGCGTTGACTGACTGCAATTTTTGGGTATGGTTAAAGGCAATTTAGGTTTTTATTTTATCATTTTGAGTTACAGCATGAGGGAGACAACCTTTTTTACATAGTGGGGTCTTTTTAACGTTCCGATCCATGAGTGCCAAGCAAATCAGAGCGTAGTGAGGAACCCACTGTCACAACTCACGATTTTGTATTTGAATGGAAGTTTGAGGGTCGTTTGAAACTTTGAAGGGTGCTTTGAAGTTTATATTTTTAAGAATCATCAATTAAGACTCAATAGCCATTGCTGAAGGGTAAAAAGCAGAGGTGAGTAATTTATTTTAAAATTTATGGTATTTAAATTTTACAATTTAGTATTTAGTATTACGTTTTAGCTTTTGGTAGTCATTGTGATAGTTTTGGAATCTGTGTGGAGTTTTTTTTGTCTCTACACATTTCAAACTCCAGAGTTGAGTCCATATTCTGGAGAATGATTGTCTCTCAAAATAACAATTAGGTTTATTTAAATGCCATAAATAATTGTCTATTTGAAATGTACTAAATAATTGTTTTTATATGTGTTGGCTTCTTATTAATAATTGATTATTTAGTTAAGCTTTATTAAATCACTATTATTTAGTTTTTTATTATTAACCAATTAGTCTTAATTAACTATATGAGTTGTTGTTTGTGTTTTTATTTTATTATCTGTGTCTCTAATTAAATAATCATTTACTATTAAATGTTCTATTTGTTATTAATTATCATTATTATCACTTTATATTAATAATTAATTACTTAGTTTAAGCGTTATTAACTATTATTTTTATTATTAATTATTTGGTCTTTAATATCTATTATTATTTGTGTTTTTAATTTATTATGTATGTCTAATATTATATTATCATTTAGTATTAAATGTTTTATTTGTTATTAATTATTATTATTATTATTATCAATTTATATTATTTTTTATTATTATAATTTTTGTTATTATGATCCTTATTTAACCCTATGGCTTGAATAATTGGCTTCCAGGCCTTGCACAGGATTAGGCCATCCTCTCTGTTGAAATTTTTTGGATGTTTCTCTATTTCTAGTGCATCTCATATACGTTGTTTGTTATAGTGTTCTTCAAGGGCTATGACATTTTCTTCTTCAATGCAAACATGGTGGTTTGTTCTTGATGAATGTTCTGCTACGATCGACTTCTTGATTATTTCATGAATGGTGTCAGCATAGTGTTCCTTTAATATTAATTTTATTGATCGGAATGTTTCACCTATGTATACTTCGTCACATGAGCAAGGGATTGAGTAAATTCCATACAATAATAAATTAAAACTTCAAAGTTTGAACTTTGCATATTAAAAATTTACAGTTTTGGCATTTTGTGTGGATCGGCTGAATCAATTTTAGTGTTGATGATTTTATGGAAGGAATCCTTGTTCTTTGGTTTATTATTTTTCTGTTTGGGTTTAATGTCTTTTTTTTTGTAGCCATAGGTTTTACTTTTGACGCTATACATATCCATTGCAAAAATACCAAAGGAATTGGACCCATTTTGGCAATATGTTGACCCTGAAGATGGAACAAACTGACAACAATTGAATTGAAAATTGTGTGGACAACATGTGGCAGGAGGAATTAGCAGGTTGAAGTACCATTCAAAAAATATACCTGGCCATGATGTGGGGCTTTGTAGTGTAGTTACCCCGATATTATGAGAATGGTCCATGATGCAATTCACTCAAAAGATAGAAAAAGGGAAGAGTCAGCTGCAAATAGAGCTTAACTTTTTGCAGGTGGAGTGGCTAAGACTTCCAGGAGATATGATTATGATCATCTGGATCCCACTAAGGCTATTGTTGGGGGATCCATGGCCATGGGTTCAGCTTCCATGAGGGTTGCTACCTCATATTTATTTTTTCCACAAAATAGAATCAAGTCCATGGTTAAGAAAAGGGAGAAGGAAGAATCAAATAGGGTTATGGGGAGGATGCTTTTCTGGAGTGAATTGCCTCTTAAAATAATAATAAAAACAATCCTTTTTTTCATTCTATGTGTGATTCCATTGCTATTGTTGGAATAGGGTACAAGTGCCCTACCTATGAGGAGATTCAGGGCCCATTTCTTCAAGCAGAGAAGAAAGAAATCTACACTAGATTGGAGGAATTTAAGTAGTCATGGGATATTTCTGGATGCACATTGATGTCTGATGGTTGGATAGATGCAAAGGGTAGGAACATTCTCAATTTATTGGTACAGTTCTCTAAAGGTACCATGTTTATCAAATCTGTTGATGCGTCATCACAGGTAAAAGAAGCGGCATTATTATGTGAGTTGTTCGATGGGGTCCTTCAGGAGATTGGTTGGACAATGTTGTGCAGATCATAACAGATAATGTGACCAATTATGTGGTTGATGGTAGATTGCTTATGGAGAGGCACCCATCACTATTTTGGAGTCCATGCGCTGCACATTGTATTGATTTGATGCTGAAGGATGTGGAATAAATTCCCTTCATTAAGGAGGTTGTTGACTAGGCTAGGAGTATCACCAAATTCATATATAATCATGCTTAGGTTCTTAGCCTATGACAATATGCATAAGAAATAAGGAATTGTTGTGCCCTGGAATCACACAATTTTCCACCAACTTCATTTATCTTGACCTAGAGGACTTCATGGAGGGTGATGTGGCTTCATCAGCACCACCTTCTACATTGGTCGATACATCTAGTCCCTCATTGTAACCGAGCCCCTCATTGGCACCAACTGTAGGTCCAGGGCCTTCTACTGTCAGGGGAAGGTCTAGAAAACAACCCATAATATTTTCCCATAAAAGGGGAAGAGGGCATTGATTTATATTTTGGAGACAGATAGTTAGCTGCTAGTTTTGTTTTGGGATTTTGTATTCGACCATTGGTTTCCCACTTTTGAGTACTATTGGACAACTATATTCAGACTTTTAATATCGAATTTTATTTCTCATATTATATTTGGCATGCCTACATGATATATATCAGTGATTTTTCTATTTTTATGTGCCAATGTATTTATTTGATGTGATTGTTTCTTTATATGCTTAAAATTATGAAAAAAATGAATATATTTTGTGTTTTTCAATATTTGTCATGGTTTGCCGATTTTTTCATGGATATTGCCGAGAAGATGTTTTCTGGACCCTTGCTTATTTTTTGTTAATGATGATGTTTTCTTCTATGATTTCAAGTCTCTATCTTGAACAACAACCTTACAACCTAGAAGTCTCTATCTTGAACAACATCAAACAAATGTCAAACCGTTTGGTAGTTATAGATGCTTGCAAACCACTTTTGTTCCATAGGATTACCACAACTTTGTAATTGGATAGTGGTCTATAGAAACCATGCAACTAATTATACATTCAAAAGTATATTGAGAGAAAATATGCCATATTTATGATACATAGATTGAAAATAGAAGACAAAAGATACATCATACAAACTTTTAAAACTTTGATACATGTTACACATGAGTACAATTGGATATTGAAGTAATCTTCATAAAAAATAAATATTTAACCTAAAAATGTTCATACCTCAATGTCCCCCAGCGTTTTGACTTTATTTCATTGAATTCCTAATGGATCTACATAAATCCAACATAGTTCGTAGATGTCAATTAACAAAGTAAACCTTAAAACTTATACTTAAAAAATATTCGTACAATTTTATAAATTTTACCTTAACTGACATTAATAACTTCTTTGTTTCCTAGAATCTCCATAGTTTTTGGATTTTCAAATATTATATCACACCCAATCAACAAGGTTTCCTGGAGGATATAAGATTTTATTATCATCCAGCATGAGATGATGAAGGTACAAAATATTAGAAATAGATTGTTAGTAAAACACATTTATATAGAAAAATAAATGAATACCTTGAATGTCCATTAATTCTGTTATGTATGCTTTTTTGTATGTTCTACTCTGTTCTTTTTCCAATTATGTTTGTTTGGTATTATCCTTATTTTCCTTTCAATTGTTATCGCATATATGTATAATAATGTATTGTTAATTTCTAAGTTTTTTATTCAGTTTCTAATAAATATTTTGACATCTTATTGTTTATACCTTTTTTAACCTTCATGAAATCCCATATGCTGAAGTGTGATTGGTATTCCTTCATGCTCAATTTTCCATTTCAAACACCTAACATGTCAGGATTTGGTTCAAGAATTGACCAAATACATAGAGAAAATTGGAATTAGAGATTGAAATTTTTCATAGAAATATTAGCAACAACATTCTAAGTCTAGTAGATATATGAGAAAACACATAGCAACATTTTCATCCTTAATATCTATACCACAATAAGCCTAATTCTCAATGATCCATTTCTAATAGTTTATGTATGATACCATAATCTGTGATTCATCCTTTGAATGAAAAAAATCCTCCACAAAGGGGGACTAGTAGATATATCATTTTTCTCACATACTTTCTTCTTATCCTATGCTCCATTTACATTCTTTGCTTACTTACAAGCAAAGACTATATTACCACTTAAATTCAAGAAAATATGGTCAATGCCCATACCATTTGTGACTTTCCTTTTTCTAATTTCTTCAATTCTCATGGAAATATTGGGATTAAAGCCATCCACAATTTTGTAGAAGGCCTTTTCTAGCAGTGGCATCTTCATTTTGAGTTTCCATATGATGAAACCTTTTCCATCAAATTGATCCATTGCTGCACCAATAGCCGGTTCACTGTAACAATTAAGGCCATTCTTCAATATAATTTTTTCCTACTATCTCTTAGAATTTTTTCAGATTTTAATAAATGCTCAATGTTAACATGTTAAAAATTTAGGAAAAATAGAGTATTCGAATCACAATTTAAAACATAATAGATTTATATCAATTTACAAAAACTTACATAGATTATAAAACACTATATGAAATACTAAGATGAAAAATAATCTTTGTGATATCATTTGGGATCATTTGCATACAGTAGGCCATTAATCCATGATCCATATCCATGAGTATTAGTAACAAGTGACCAATTACTTATGATTTTGAACAATTCACTTAGCACTCATTTCATTGAGTGATGCTCATAGAGGTGGAGTGTTGAAATTTTATGATTTTTCAAAATTTAACTAACTTGTGCAACAAATCAAATCAAGTACTCAGAAGGATGAGGTAGAAAATAAAGGAGTGACAAGTGCACAATAATTTTAAACACAATTTTCATCTCTTTTAACTTTAACACTCCCAAAGTTCCTTATGTTAAAGTTGAAATGTACAAGAACTATAAAGAATAATAGTATTAATAAAATAGGCTAAAGATCAATTTAAACAAGAACTCATAAATGGAACTGGTTTAGAACCTATACTTAGATACCTTTTAGATTATACCTTATCTCTTTGAAGACAATTCACTAAAGAATAGCAGACATACCTTAGAGAGATAAATATATGTAGTTGTATGGAAGAGTTAGACAAACACATACATCAAGATGTTAACCAAGGATAGTATAGAAATGAGGATTAACATTTAATCTCTTTCTGCAATAAATGGCTGTCTTTAGGACATTCATACATCTAACAAGTAGCATCACCTTTCAAATTAGCATAGACATCCTCAATCTATATTCTAGCATCCTCAATCATGACAACACATAAATGAACCTTTATAGAGGGCTAAATGAAGGTCACAATAGCCCAAAAAGGATCACAGTTCATACTTAACATTCCATAGGGTTCACATCCATGGCTCAATCCAAACAAACCACAGATGTGACGACCTAGTTCAAGGTAATCTACAAAGGTCACGACCCAACTCAAGGAGCACCAAGAAGGTCACAACCCAGCTAAGGGAGTACCCACATAGTCACGAACTAACTCAATGAACATAAAAAAAGGTCATGGTCCAGCCCAATAAACACAAACAAGGTCATGATCCAGCCTTGGGGATCACCCACACAGTCACGGCCCAGTTCAATGAACAAAAATAAGTTCACAGTCCAACAAAAATAAGTTCACGGTCCAACAAAAATAAGCTCAAATATTGTTGGATTGGGTATACAAGGCCATAAATTCAAAGGCAATTTCCAGGACATTGGACACCGCCATGAGAATGTTCTTTGGGTTTCAATTAAATACAAAGGAGACCATATTTTTGAAGAGCATACCCTATCTCTTTCTTGTCTTCTCCTATCAATTTAGCATCCAATCCTTTTGTCAAATATGCACAAAGTCAACAAATGATACTCTATATTTTCGAAGATTTGATGTAGATTTTATTTTTCTTTCTCAAAAAAATAAAGAGAGATAAAGAGGCAAGTTTTAGGGACCATAAATTAACCCCATAGTTTTATGTTTATTTTTCTATGTGGTATTAGGCCTTTCAACCTTTAAGCAATCTCCCTTAGGCATTTGCTTCAAATTTTGCACCTCCCATTTAAGTCAACCAAAACTTTGATGAGTAAGTTGCATTCTACCATCCATATCGGACCCTTTGGTATTGTTATCGGTGAATGTCTCTTTCACAAGCCCCCAATGTTTTCCACACTCAACCACATAATGCAACCCTCAAACAAGTTCAAGACTGCAACACTAAATAATGTCACAACCCTCAATAGTGATTATCTATTCCATGAGGTCTTCATTTTGATTCTACAAGTTTTTTTTGGTGGTAGATATCAAATTGGATATTTGTCTATTACATCCAATCTAGCAATTCTACTATTAACCTCATGAACTCTACCACAGCCTACAACTTCAACCTTCTAATCTACACCTTGTGCATCAAACTCCTATTTTCACATAAACCTCTCTCGTTATGTGCTTGTGTCCTCCCTAAAACAACTACAAATTTTGTTTTTCTTACCTCAATGTGCCGATTAGTTAGTGCACTAGTCCCATTGTGCCCTCACGTAGTCCTTTTTTCTTCACGCAATCTGCATTTTCCTTGCACATGCTCTCTCTTATACAACTTGCGGTCCAATCCTTGTTTTTTCTACTAATAATTGCTTCATTTCAACACCTTCATCAACTACTACTATTACTCAAGAAAAATGTTTATCATTAATTACTCAAAAATAAATATTTATCATTAAAGTTAGTCACAAAATTAGAGAGAGAAAGCTGAAATAGATATTCCATTATAGACTAGTCTAGAATATCTTTCATCATAAAGGTGGCTAAAAATAGAAAATCTCTAAAATAGATAATATACTAAATATCCTATGTCTCACCACACATGGGAATGATATTCTATTATTTATGGAATAGTGGAAACAAAATGGCACTCACAATCAGAGGAAGAACTCATTGGGAGGTCTATATAGCAATAGCTTTCCCCTAAAAGTGTGTGACTATCCACAATATAAACAAGAATTCTTCATCACACACTTTAGTGCTTGAATAAACATGCATTCACACTAACCCTATAACACCAACTTTATTGTCTTAATGTATATTAGGTACAAAAAGGTGTACCATTAAATCAGGCTCCTCTATAGCTTATCATTCTTTTCTAGCATCTCCACATGCGTTGTTGAGAATCTAGGAGATGATTGGTGCTGAATTGTTCCATTTTTCATTACATGGTAATATTGGTATAAAAAATAGGAGAAATAGTTTCTTAAAGAAGAGTTCATATATGTCACATAATGTATGATAATACAATGGTGAATATGTAAGATGCATAGGGACAATTTCATCCACCCACATCCAACCACCTAATGACACTCACACCGAACATAGACATGGTTGAATGAATATATATATTTTCTCAACAAGCACATTAAGTATGTCAACCACCTTGACCTCATTCAACCTAATGACAACTTATGCACATTGACAACCACTTGAATTTTGTGCACAAACCTCACCTATATATAAATTCAACTTATATGTTGATAGTCATCACATATCCCACCCATTAACCATAAGATGATGGATTTGATGTGACAACCTTGACAAGAGACTAACACATTGCAAACACTAGTGTAAATGCACAAAGAAGAAATAGGAACTACTTCATATTCCAACACTCCCCTTTAGTGAGTACTTGTTGTTATGTTACATAACCTAAGTAAAGTATTTATCTAGTTCAACCTACACATATTCATCACGTACCTCGTTCATAAATATATCATAAACATTTTTTTGGAGAATGTTTCTATGACCTTCAAACTGTCAAAAGTGAACATGTCATAATTGGAACAGATATGGATTTCATGTTAAAGAAATGTGAAGTGTCAGGGGGATCCAATTGGATGGAACCTTTGCCAGAGATTTTATTGGATAAATTGGAGTTGTGACTCTGTGATGATGACCCCATTGAGTTATCCCTACATGGAGAAGAACGTCGAGTAAAGGGCTATCCAAAAGACTTAACAAGTTTTTTTTAACCAAAATAATGATGGAAAAAATGGAAAAGGTAAGAAATCAGATTGGGACTGGGGCCATCTCATACCATGTTCCACTCTTTCTTCAATTAGAAAAAGAGAAACAAAAAACTTTTGAGCCCTTCAAATTCAACTCTCATAGGCTGTAAGATGAGGAATTATCATATTTAGTGAAGAACCAATGGTGGAAATATGATCCTCAGGGGGAAGGATCAACTATGTTCCAATTCTTTTCAAATCTCCAAAGTGTTAAGAGAGACACTATGGAGTGGTGAAAATCTAAGTACTCGGTACAATTACTCATAAAGTATATTAATGAAGTGGATGAAATGATAGCGGATTTGTTTTTCAAGGTCCCACATGGTATATACAATGAGGTAGAGAAAAACAATGAAAGAACCTGAAGAAAAGAAGAGAAATTTGCTGAAATGGGGGTTGGCTAAATGGATATTGAAGAGCAAAGCAATATGATCATCACAAGGGGATGAACATTGAAAAGAGTATCAAAACTGTGCAAAGGGGAGAAAAATCATATATACAATTTAGGAGATACCAAATCCATATGAAAGCAAATCCTCATCTTTCAAGGAAATTCTAGTAGCGAGTAGTGCAAAGATCCTAAAAGATCCATTATTGCAGACGTGATAAAATTAACTGAGTTCTTCCCTAGATTTGTATATCGAGAAGAAAATAAATAATTGGAGGAAAAAATTTGTAGAGAAGAACTAAAAGTAGTAAGGAGGTCATGGTTGACCCCAACCAGTAGTAATGAGGTGAGAAATATTAGATTTTTCTCCAACAATTAAAAATGAAACAACTCATTAACATGGCAAACAGATACATGCATCCCTCTGCATGGATTCATGTGAAACAATTATCAATTTTTTTTCTTCTCCGTATCAGCGATCGTATTAAATTGTTGTTGGAGTTAAACATAAAATTGGAATCTAAATAATTGATGTACAACATGACAGGTATGGGTGGTGATATCACATAATTTACTATCCCTTAATAACTAATATAGGTAAAATTCGACAAGGTGTACAATGTAAACAACAAATTATAACTTGAAATTAGACATACTAGGATCAATTTACAATAAAGCATGGTGGCTGAAGCTGAACATAATAGGACATGAAGGAATACTTTGCATAACTAATCAATGTTCATTGTTTTAATTGTTTCTTTTTTGCCTTTTTTCTATGCACTGAACCATTGAACTGCTTCTATTCACTCGAGGACTTTTGAGCCTGAATGAAACAAGATATCAATATGCCATAGTAAGAGATAAAATATTTCAGTCAAATTGACTTGATACTACATAATTCAATCAAACGTTACTACAATTAGGACATCTAAATAGTTCTGTAATCTATTCAATTTCTCATATTTCTCCATATTTAATATTAACTTTATTACTTGTTTCTTGGATCCATGGCTTGAAAACCCTATAATTTACAACCAGCATGAATATACATTTGGAACACTTAACAATTAACACCAATACTTCATGCACACCAATAACAATTATAAAAGTTGAAGTAGCCAACAAAATGAATGCCAAGTGAAACCCTTGTAGTGAATCACTGTCAAATGACAAAATAGTGAAAAAAATTGAAGGACCCTAATAACAGTTGAAGTTGTAGGATTGTCTGGATTTGTTGTAATCTTAACAGGTGGAATATTATTCCTACTTATGTTGAATAAGGTATCATTCAAATTAATAGCACCAAAATTTGGAGGCCCGTCTAATTAGGAGGAGATAAATTCCCAAATCAACCTATGGGTATGATGTTAAGGATATGCTTCGCAAAATACATGACCAAATCCAGATGAAGGACCAAAGGAACTATATAGAAAGAAATATATTTGATAATAATATCCAGAGAGCAATTGGGGATTTTTGAAGATACATTTTTCATGAAATTTGAGAGTTCTTGGGCTGCTCAAACATAAAATTCCGATGAGGTATGGGAGTTCTGTTGTTTTTCAACACTCTAGTACCTCAAAAGAAGATTGAGAAATTTGTAAATATCCAGATCTGTTGTAACTTTTCTTCTGTAGAAAATATATTCCGTTTACTTGTTAAAAAACATCAAAGCTTATAGACAAAAACACAATTAGCTTAGTAGAAAAATCTATAGTACATGGCTCTAATTTGGATACGTCATTGAGTCATGCTATAACAACATATGGTGAACATGCTAAGGAATTTGAAAAGAACCTTGTTGCGCTGAGAGGCGCATTCTACATCCCGGTATGAGGTAGAAGTGTAATTCCGTGCTCAACGTGGAGATGACACGTGTCACATAAAAAAGTCGGCTTATATATCTATATCTATATATATATATATACAAGTCGGCTTAATAATTAATAATCTTAGGTGTATATATATATATATATATATTTGTAAGTAAATCAAAACACCTATACACACTTCAAAACAATACGTACAAGCTGGGCCTTCGGAATAAGGCTGAGAGCAATTACAGATTTGTCTTAGGTATGCGAATGCGTATAATTTATGCAATTTATGGATTTTGTTTTTGTTTTGGCATCTGGATTTTCCCTTCTACAATTTTCACTTCTAATAATGCAGCAATTATGAACTGATCTCCAGCTTAGATCCAACAAAGCACATTATCTCTTTATCTGCAATCTGCGATTTTCACTTCAAGAGAAATTATATAAATTTGCTTATCTCTTTATATACAGTCTTATTGCTTATTGCTTAATGCTTATTGCTTACCTTTCATTTAGTTGACAATGAATCAAATTTAAAAATTGAAATTCATAAAAAGCAATAAATGTACTCATGGCGAATTCTTATTGCTTACTTTTCATTAAGACAAATCAAGCCTCAATTGTTATTAAGTGAAATATTGATTTTACATGCAACTACAGAATTGCTATATGCAATTATTTTAATAATTAAATAATTTTTAGGTTTTGACTGAAATATTGATTTTTTTGTGCAACTAAAGAAGTGATATAAACCATCGAATTCACAGTTGAACCAATATGCAATCACATAAAAAAATTCGGCACTGAGAAAACAGTTGTTGCAAATTCCCAGATGGCATAGATCGAGTTAGACAATGGATGAATAAAGTAATAAAAATGCATAAAGATTTGTGCATCTCCCTATCTATTTGGTAATTATCAATCTTGGAGTTGTCAAGGAGCATAGGGATTCATCTATTTCTGCTTTGTAACTAACAATTTTGGAATTCTCAACTACGAATCTTTTATCTTTTCAAAGACAATGGATAGAATTAGATGACCTAATTTTGTTAATATTGAATGCGTGTAATCTCTAATTCACTTATTTCTGACAAAATGGCATAAGCTGTCATTGAGACTTTTGGGTTCTTGGTATCATGCGAATGGTAGTGAAAATATTTTAAAATTGACGGAATACATTCCAACAGGAATAGGAGGCGTGAGATAATTGAGACTCCAAACTGTTTTGTTTTTGTGGTATACAGTCTTTTTCTGTCAAGAAAAAGACTGTATAATTGAATTACTGTATAAGAAGTATGTTTTCTCTGAATGACTTCTTGGATTTGCTTCTTTGTATCGAGGTGGCATCTAATTAGAATTTGTTTTTAAATTATTCAATCAGATTCTATATATCTATTGACTTGAATAATTTATATAATTAGGATTTGACGAGTTTCATATATCTAATTAGAATTTGTTTGTAAATTATTCATTCCATTTCTATTAATAATTAGAATTTGTTTCATATTCTAATGGAGTGAATAATTTATATAACTGACATAATTTGTTTACATTTTTTTATATTTTTGTTATTAGAATTTGATTGCAAATTCTTTAAAATGTATTTAGTTTAACATGTATATAGTTAATTAGCATTGTTTAGAACCATACAACACCTTTTATGTTTTAAAGTTTTGAGATTTTATAAAAACATAAAAAAATCCTTTATGCTTTGAATATTATTGATCAAAATGCATATTTTTGACATTGTTTTTGTTTTATACAGGATTACATACTAAACCATTCAAATTTGATCTTCAAGATGTCGAATACTAATGGGCAACTGAATAACAACCAGCTTAGATCCATCTTTACCCGGCTCTATCATGCTCCGAGAGGGATCAAATATTTTGAGGTGCAAACCCTTTTTTGGAGTGCAATTGCTGAAGCAGGGTTTGCACCTCGAAATATTTGATCCCTCTCGGCGCATGATAGAGCTGGGTAAAGCTGGATCTAAGCTGGTTGGATAAAAAATACATACCCTAGGCAGTACAAGCAGGCATTTAGGCCCATAACAAATGTCAAACCTTGAGCATCATGTACTAATCTAAAGAAACAACATATGGTGAACATGCTAAGGAAATTTGAAAAGAACCATGTTGTATAAAACATTCATACCCTAGGAAACACAAGTAGGTATTATGGCCCATAACAAATGTCAAACTTTGAGCATCATGTACTAACCTAAAGCAAAAAGGAATAGAGGTCGAAAAGGTGTAACAAAATCTAAGTAAAATTATAACTGATGATGATTAAGATTCAAAATTTATACATGTTGTAGCTTATTTCTCTATGCTCAAGGTGAATCTTCTAAAGCTTGCTTTCTCACTAACCTGAACCCTCAAGCCACCTCTCTTGATTCACAACCATGGAGTCAATATTAGAACTTAGAATACATGGCCTACCTCTGTCACAGGAAGTGGTGTTCACTCAAACAAACCAAAGAAGGAACCACGAATGACTTGATTGTGTGATTCTGAAGAGGCTTTTAACTATAGGATTATTTTAGGATTTTGGTCCTATTGGCATTTTACATTTTAACGAGGGAGTTTGGCACCTTAAATAATTAGATAACCTACCAAATTTTGGGTTGAAGCATTCCCCACTTAGTAGGAATATTGTACAAACTCCAAATGAGGAAACTCCAATAATAGGATTCTATGCTCCTACAAATTTGTATTAATGTTCCCAAGCTACTGGTACCATTATGATAATGTCCAAGAGGCACATATTAGACAATAAATCCTAGAAGTGCAACAAGAAGCGATGTATTTCAAGTTGAGCAAGGTAACTATGTCCCTTGTTAGGTTTGCACTATAAATCATGTCTCAAATAGAACCAAGGCCTTGAGAAGTGAAATCCCAAGTACATGTAAGCCATGGTAATCTCAATATCCTCTCATTGGAAGTGGAAAGTGGTATCCATGATATAAAAGGATAACCTAAATTAATCTTCCTTGTTGGGAACCAAAGAAAGGGAAATGCCAAAATTGTATATTTGTGTAATATTGTAAAAAATAGCAAGAAAATAGATACAATCTCTCGAATCCACATCCACAACACTAATGCTTTGTGAATTTACTCACTTCCTAAATAACTAGAAAAAGTAGTGATATATTCATCATATTTCTTCCATGCATACTTCACATTGCACAAATAGTTCTCCATAAGAATATGTTTCCTAAACATGATACTATTTATTGCTTGCTTCAATTAATATCACCAATAATCACAACATGATCATAGTCCATTCTTGAAATGATGAAAGTGGGTAGCATCCCTCATTATGATTTCATGGCCAATGATCTTGTAGATGAACTTAGTAGAAATATGGAAGTCCCCACAAACAGAAAGATTTTTCATGATTTGAATAGGTGATCCTAGAAGTGTTTTGATAAGCCCAAAAGCAATGGTCAGCTTCTCACTATGGTGGGCGAGGGAGTTTTCTTTCTATTCCTTCTGAATATCATGTAGCACAAAATATATATTGTGTATGTATCTTACATCCTTCATTTTCTTAGACAACATCTCCAACATTTTATATGTTTCTTCTACCTGAGGGTGTGAACTGACATTTCAAATGAATTCATGCATTGTGCTATTTACATCAATCCAAATTTTCCCAATATCCTTTTTCACACCCTAGTATTTCATCATTTTTCTAACCCTTGCTACATCATCCCATCTGTTAGATGCAACATAGATATTTTAAAGCCATACAAGTTTTTCAGAATCATGTGGTTCCAACTCAAGAAGACGTTCCACTGCATATTTTCCTAGCTCCATATTCCCATGGATTTTGCAACCCCCAAGTAAACTTTGCCACACTGAAATGCTTGGTTGAAATGGAATTTTATTGATTAAGGATTTTGCCTCATCCAAATATCCCGCATGACCAAGTAGTTCAACTATGCAACCAAATTTATTTGATCTTGGGTTTACACCATAATCTTGAATCCTTGAATTGAAATAGTCGCAACCTTCATCTACAATACATGCTCCAATGCATGCAAAAATAATACCAACAAAGGTGACATGATATGGATTCATATCAATATATTGCATATAGATAAAAAGTTGGAGTACATCCTAAGCAAATCCATGATGGGAATATTCTATAATCATTACATTCCATGTTACAATGTTCTGCTTAGGAATTTCATTGAGTACATTACTCACATAATCTATACTTCCATATTTTGCATACATTTCAACAAGGGAACTCCCCACAATAACATACAACTCAAATATGGTGTTCAAAATATATGTATTCAACCACTTTCCCTATTCTAGAGTTACGAGGCTTGCACGTGCATTGAGAACAATGCCAAAGGTCTTTCTATGTTCTAGGGGAATTTCAGACATGAAACCAAAAATTAAACACCCCAAATTTCCTGAAATAGTGCAAACATAAATAAAATGTGGCAACCTACACTTCAATTCCACCTCAACACACGCCAGTGGAATTACTTGAAACAAATTCTGATCACAAATTTTGACAACATATACTTGTTTCCATATCACATTTATATACTTGTTTAGTTTCAATTTGAGAGTTTAATTGTGCAAGTTGTTCACAATTATCGTCGCTAACAGATCTTTCTCCAAAAATTAAAACTACACCAGCTCATTAACATGGAAAAAAGATACACGCATCCCTCTGCATGGATTCATGCATAACAATTCTTGATTTTTATTTTTCCTTTGTATTTGTGATCGTAATAAATTGTTGGAGTTAAAGAGAGAGTTGGAATTTGAAGAATTGATGTATATCATGATAGGTATGGGTGGTGATATGACATAATTTACTATGCCTTAATAGCTAATATAGGTAAAACTCTACAAGCTGTACTAAAATTTGACAAATTCAATCTATCAATAAAATTCTGATTGCAATTTATGGAGGGTAGATAAGAGAAACTCACATACACACAAAGAATTATATCTTATGCATGGGTTAAGTTAAATCAGTTGGAATTTTATTGGGCACTAATAACAAACCTTGGGTATCCCACACCAAGAATAAATAACCATTTAAGGGAATTTTAAATGCTATATAAATGAAATTGAAAAGTGTTTAAGGTGGGTATTGTACTCCAATGAATTCTCATTTTATTTCGACCACTTGGAGCTATGGAACATTATGAAGTAAGTGTATAAGCAATTTAATATGCAGAGAAACTTCCAAATATTTTAATATTGGATTCCATATTTAAGAGATATTGTGTAGTATTCAATGAAATTCAGTACAAATGTCTCTCCCAAAGTTAATATATAACTTAAAATTTCATTAGTGTTTCTCTATATAATATGAGAGTCTTTCAGAATTATCACATGAAGTTGAGAGTGGTTCCGTTAAAAATAATTTCATTAACATTACCATTAATTTAAAACCCTAGAAATCAATTATGGTCTGGTTTGGGAATCCATAATAGTAACAAAGGAAACCAAACACCATTAACAACAGTGAATTGTGCAAATATCAACAGTTCCTTTGAGTTGAATCGACCTGATGGGTAGCTTTGGGTATGTCTCTTCCCCATAACAACCTTAAACAATGATCTTGGGAATTGTTTCAAATAAAAAACATGTAACCACACTAATTCATAAATTCGAGTCCATATTAGACACTCCTAGGCATGAAAAATATCACAACAGTAGCAAATCCAAATGTTTCATGGGTGAAATGTAAGTAAAAACCTAACTTAATATTTCTAGGTAGTTTGAAGGAGGATCTATGAGAATTTCAGACATGAAACAAACAATAAAACACCCCAAATTTCCTGAAATAGTGCAAACATAAGTAAAATATGGAAACTTACACTCCAAGTCCACCTCAACACACATGAGTGGAATTTCCTGAAACAAATTCCGATGACAAATTATGACAAGAAAAACTTGTTTCCAGATCACATTTATATACTTGTCTAGTTTCAATTTGAGAGATTAATTGTGCAAGTTTTTCATAATTGTTGTTGGCAACAGATTTTTCTCCAACAACTAAAACTAAAACTAGAAAACACATGCTGTCTGAGGTAATGGGAAAGACAAAATTCATAATCCTATGTTGACTTATGAGTTGATCCATTATAGGTATTCTCTACATGAAATCATGCACATCAATAGCTTTCTAAAATGGAACTCCAATACCATGACCCATAGTTTTCATTGTTGAACAATGTAGAATGGAAGATGCTTGAGCATAAGTGTTACGAAGAGAAATTCCTATGGCTGGGGTACCACAACAGACAGCTTGAATCCAGAAATCAATCCTTTCCTATATGCAAGAGAAACCAAATATCTAACACTAAAGGATCTCAATTCGTACCTTATTCTGGATGGTTGATGTAGATCCCCGTTGAGCTTTCCAACTCCAACTTGTATTGATGAATTGCTATCTCAACACTCAGCAAACAAGACAAGCATGTTATATATAATTGTGTTAGACCTACTCTAGAATATATAATCAATAACATATAAGTATTTAAAAGAGTCCATGGATAAAATACTCATTTAAATACAAATTATTGGACAGGAAAAGATATTTCTATTAATATAAAACAGAGATTACAATAGTGTAAACCTCTGTTGGAACGTCTGTGAATCAGAGAAATTAAGTCCCTCACTTGGGCCTCCACCACTTAAATCGTCCATCTCTCGATAGCAAGCTCACAAGAAAAATGCAAGCTTGGGAAGAACACAAAAGTACTCCAAGGGAAAAGGGGATGCAGACTCAAGTATAAGCTCCGGCAGCAATGGACTATAGTTTTCTTGCTCTTCCATTCCTCATGCCTTCAATGTATCCAAAGGGTTCCTTATATATCTCTTCAATGGGGTAATGGAAGGTTAAATCTGAGTGATCTCAAGGCATATGGAAGGCTAAGAGATAAGTGAGTTAGATCCACATCAAGGAAAACTCCAAAGGAATTTGGCCTTTTGCACACATCCCAATGTACGCAGTTTTAGGGGTCAAACCCACATATATACGCAATAAAGCAATTAAAAGTCGCGTATGGAAATTATTGCATGTTTTTAGGGATGATATTGGAAACATCAAAGGTACAAAAATGGTCCATGGGGTCTAAGGAGTCTACAAAAGGATAGGGAAGGCCATGAAAGTGTGATTCACCATGTGTGGTAAAATCAGCTATAACAGATGCCCCCTAATGTGTGAGGTCGGAGGGGTCATACGATGGCCAAAATAATTTATAAGTCCATCCTAGAAGTGAACTGATGAAGAACCCTATGGAAGAACTAGCCATCCAATCAATACAATATAATGATCAAACTCTGCACATCACTGCAGGTAGATATAGCAGTCTCAGATACATAAGAGTACAATGGGCATGAATAGGCATGATACAAAATATGACATGTGTGGTAATCACAATGTACAATATAAATAGATCAGAATATCCATGATGAAGATATACAAAAGATCATGATCTCCATAATGGCTGGAAATATCTGACATCTACTGGAATCAAGTCACGAGAGTTGAAATCTCATGAACATTGGCATGATCAAGGAGGTAGCGTATATGAGATGCCACCAGTCTGGAATGTATTCTACACAAACCTCTATGAGTACATGTCCTACTATGTGAATAGAGGTGTCGAGGTTGAACATAGTAGTCCATCATCTGATTACTGGTCATTGATGTATACCGTTAACAGACACGAGATCACCCATCGATAATGAAAATGGGAATCAAGGTACTAGAGTGAAAACTAACAAGTGTGAATAAATGTGTTGAGGTCAAACACTTGAGAGAATCCATCGATCACGGGACATTGATGTATTCTGAAAAAATGGTCGATGACGAGAGAACCTACCACTGATGACTGCAAGTCTCAAGGCACTCAAACATAAGTCTAGATTCCTATCCTAGAATAAATAGTCTGAAGTCAATGGGATGTGTTGTACAGGATTATACACCTAATAACCATAGCTCTGGGGTTACCAACATACTCAATCAACTTGCAGACAATTGACTCTAGGATGCAGTAAAGGAAATAGGAGGATAGGAAAGACTTACCCATTACTAGACGGTTGATCCTTAGCTTGTCCTCTTCCATTCTGCTTCACCTCCAAAGTCTTCAAGGTTGTTCTCTCCTTCACCTGTCAAGAAAAAATCTTCCAGATACAAGATGATTCATATATATATAAGCAGGTTAGATAAATCATATATAAAATGCTGAAACATAAACATTTATCAAACCAAGATACATGAGACACATATGGAAGAAGGATTCTCTTTATTAACAATAATGAGGAAGTTCAGATTACAACCCAACTCCTGAGACAAGGACTCCTCTGCACCCAAAGGATTCTGAGTTCCACTGCTCCAAAGACTTTTGTATAAAATCCACCAGCATGACTTTGCTCTCCAAGTCTATATCCAACACCCTCCCCAAGGCCTATATTTATATGGATGAAATAAGGCAGTTTCGAAGGTTGAGGAGGTTGAGACAGTTAAGGTGATTAAGGTAACAATGCTTAACTAATATCAAAGAATCGTGTGTTTTATTTTTAAATATCAAAGATAGGCATCCTTAGGTATGAAGAAATAAAACTCGTGTATGATCCGTAACTTTCCATAAGAGCAACCTGCGGATACATCCATCCGCGACTTGCAAACACCAACACTCACGGATGATCCGCGAGTTGCATATGCATAGGGTCACGGATATGTCTTGACATATCTAAAAAGGCAAAGTAAACCACTAGATGGATAATGAATGTCATTTACAAGAAGCTTATCTATAGTGTTTTGGGCAAACCTCAATCCATAGATGTCCTTTTGTGTGCCAACATGAGGGATGTCGGCACTTGGATGGAGAGGTGCCATTCAAGTGGATAACAGGATGAAATATACTAGAAGGAGGGCATTAAGGCATCCCCCATCATCCAACATGAGGTACTCAGCAAAGCTGTATAATGTGGAAGGACTCGATCATAATGTGCACAAACTAGTAACTGTACCGGGAATGGTTGACATGTAAAGTCAAGATAACTAAGGAATGGCCGACTCAAGTTTCAACTTCCTTCGAACAAGAGCATAAAGGTGAATGGTGACTGAATGTAGGTAGCATAGACTTGATATACAAAACTAGGACATCTCTACGACATAGGAGGTATCGACAGAGGTTCCATAGCGACTGGAAGCTTAACAAGTCGGTGGAGATAAACTCAGAGAAATGATTACAACTCCTAAAGTTAAACTATTAGCCCAACCAACGGATGTGATATACAGTGCTATATTTAAAGGAAACACGACTTGACTACTGCCAAAGATAACATCTTTTCTTTTCTGGCCTTTTGGTTTTTTGATTTTTTTTGGACTTTTTAAAAAATTTGGAAATCTTGAAAAAGAATAAACTCACTTTATAGTTACAGACTAGAAGGAGATGAGTGTCAAATGGGAATACAAACTAGTTCCAAGCAACAAAACATACCTATGCTCAATGCAAGGACACATGTGTAGGATAGTGACACTCGGGGGAAAGTCCCCTCCCGATAAAAATTGAGAATCAAGCTACAAAGGATATATAAAATGTCTCTACATGGCTAGACATGAGACAAGCTTGGGCTATATGGCTGATAATCAAAGGTAGGGAATCCAACACAAGGCTCAATGAGGTAGGAAAAGCTCATGATAATGCAATTACAACTTGACATAAGGGAGTCCTAGGAAAATAGGCCAGCAAAATATCAAGAGGAGTATGAGGCTCTTGCGAAATGTCATGGCGATACTATACAATGGACTCCCACACCCTAAAGGGAAAAGTGTCGGTATGGCAACCAAATGCAAATAAGGGGCCAACTAGGGCACCCATGTAAGGTCAAACTCTACCATTCACATCGAGTCACTTCTAAAACTGCAAGAAGGTTCTGTGACAAGATAAAATGGGTTCATACCTAAGGTTATAATGAAATGGTCATAAGGTCATGCAAAATTAAAATGGAGGTGAAACCTAACCTATATGCCAGTTTAAACATCATACCTGAAATCAGCATGAACAAGACAAAACAACGGTCAAAATGACACTCAAAACGGTGTCGTACATCATTATATTAGTAAAAAATGGTCCAAAAGGGCCAGACATAGTCCAAAACTATAGAAAAGGCGGTAAAAATTTCTATAAATAGTAAAAAATTCAAATCATTATATAACATTTGAAATTTTTACCTAATTGAGTGCAGAACTTCAAACACAAATTCTGGGAGTTTCAACCGGTGGAATCCGACATCATTTTTTCCAGGTAACTTCCCATGCCCTTCTCTTTCATTTGCATGTAAATTTTTCAAATTTTCGTGGTAAAAAATGATTTCTAGGACACTCTAAATTATGTGCCTCAGACAATGTGAAAATTGAGGATTTTTCTGCATATAGGGCTAGATATACATGAAAAAATGCCTCAAAGTCGCATACATACGCGGTTTTTTAGCAAATAGTCACATATGCGGCCACGTTTAAGTTTTTGTAAGACAACTAATGACCAAAAATCAAATTGAATGTGCAAGATGGTACTAGAATGGAGGGAATGAGAGCACGGGGATGTAGAAGAAGTAGTACGAGGTGATCTAATGGCTCTACAAGTTTTCATGTCTTGGTGGATTAAGGGCCAAACCAAGACTGCTGCAGATGCTAGAAGACTACTGGGATCCTGACTCAGAGTCATTCCATATTGATGAGATGTCCCTCACCATAGAAGTGGAGGACATATACTTCATTACAAGATTGTCCCCATGGGAGGAAGTGTTAACATACATTCTTGCAGACCCAGAGGTGGCCTCACCATAGATGAGTATATAGTTGTATACTGTTATCCGGACACGGAGAAGGTGGGGAGTCAGATCCCAACTAACTCCATACAGGTACTATGCCTAAAGGCCAATATACAAACACTCGGTAGGATAGCAGGGCTAGCCTCACTCCATGGCCTCTAATGTTCTATGCTTTGGAGTGCATGATACCCGCAGTCTGCGATTGGAGTATTGCGCTATTGAGGAACATGAAGCAACAGCTCAGCAACTACAAAATGGGTAGGGTAAAAAACTTCAGTTTCAGCAGTATACTAAGCACATTCTTCTTCGAGCATGTTCCGAGACTCAGTCCTAGAGTTGATGTTCCTCTTCACGGGGTTCAAGATCTGGCCCCACAATGTTGGGCAGATGCAATGCATAGACTAGGAGGAGATAGGGTGTCCAACCCCTACCCAGCTGACTTCTTTCCATGGTGGCGGTGGCAGATAGTTTCCATCGATGATTACCCCTATGCGGGGATAGATTTTTAGGGAGATCCCGACATGCCTTTACCATCAGGATCAGCATACGACGACATTGGTAATGAATCCAACCCTCTTTTTTTTTTTTTTTTGATATATAGAATCAAAAGACATGTTTTTGCATGACAACACATAGTGACATCCTATCATATGTATGCAGATGTAGGACCACGATGGCCTAACGGTTTCCCTTGTCATAGAAAAAGGGGATGAGGAGATGATATCATGGGTGTGGATGCAGATCGGACACTCCAAAGCATCCACACAAACTTTGTGCAACTGACCCATAGGGTACCCATGGCGCAGGTCGAGGACCTTCCTGAGGCCATGCAGCATCAGGTGGTGGGTGTACCACAAGCATGGGTGTGGTTGTTTCAACAAATAGCTAGATCCATGGTGACTTTCCATGATCAAAACCCCCCTCCTCCTCCCCAGGCTTAGATACCTTGGAGTGACACATTTTTGTACTACCATGTATTATATTTTGGTGGCTCAGAAGCCCCATTTTTGTATTATGACACTTATGTATTATCACATTTTGGATGTTTAATGAAATTTTTTTATGATGATCGATTTTATTTACTTACATGTGTAAAAATGTATGTTTGTGATGAGCTTAGTGTCTATGAAACAACTGCCAATCTAACACATAGTTAGCATATGAGTCAGCAACTTGATTATAAATTCTTGGAACATGTATGTATATTATGTTGTCAAATTGCCGTTCTAATGATCTCACACGTAAGAATCTTCGTAATAATGTTGGATCTCTAACATGATACAAGCCATTAAGCTATGACACTACTAACTGTGAATCAAGATGTACCTCAAGATAGAGAATACTATGTGAAATGGCATCTTGTAGAAGCTCGATAACGACACTATATTAAGCAACATTGTTTGAAGAGGCCCGTAAACATATGCCTCCTGAAGACAATACCTGACCCGTAGGAGTATAAATCACCCAAGTAGAAAAGGTTGAGTGTTGAGTGTGGCGGCTAGCACCATCAGCGAATCCTATGTAAATGAAAGACTCCATCGACATCTTCCATACGAAACAAAAGCTAATCAACAAACCCAATCACCATAAGAAATACCTAACTATGTGAAATACTATACAATAATATACAATAGTCAGCCTTGGCTAAAAATCATGCATAGTACTTTTTAAGATAGAGCCCATTTCTAGGCTGTGCCAAGGCTATCCCTTCATAGTATACCATCTCATAAGAACCCTTCTCTAACACACATTTGACCACGTAAGGACCATGCCACATGGGGTTAAACTTTTCTGCCCCCAATGGTTCTTTAGCTTGATCCCACAAAAGGACCAAATCTCCTTCACTAAACCTCCTTGCACAGACAGATTTAACATACTGGACCTTAACGTGACGCTTATTCACTTCTAGAGCCACTAAAGAATCTCGGCACTGCTCATCAAGCTACTCTAAGTGGACCAAATGTTCCTCCAATGGGGAAGTATCTTGTAAGAGCTCTATGGCTAGCTTCAATGAAGGAATTTCGCATTCAATCGACAAGACAGACTCCACTCCATGCACAAGCCGATATGGAGAAAAACCAGTGGCAGTCTTAACCGTGGTTCTATAAGCCCACAAAGCAGGATATAACATGATATGCTAATTGGTATTTCTTTGTGCAATGGTTCATTGGAGAATGGATTTAAGTGATTTGTTCACTGCTTCAACCTGTCCATTCACTTGAGGGTAATAAGAAGAGGAATGCTCCTGGTTATACCCTAACTTCGAGGCCAACTCTTCCATCATTCGATTCTAAAAGTGCCTACCATGGTCAGTGACAAGCTCCTTCAGAATACTGAACTGAGTAATGATCTGGTTGAATACGAAATGTGTTGTTGTCTCACTGTCGGATTTAACCGTGGGCATAGCATCATCCCATTTCATGAAATAGTGAAAAGCCACTATAATATGATGATGCCCCCCAGCTGAAGTTGGGTTACAATCCATGAAGTTAAGCCCCCACTTAGTGAAGGGACCAGCGGTGATAATCAGATGTAATGGGGAAGGATGTGAGCGCGTATTGCGTGTGAACACCTGGCAAGGGTGGCACTTCTTGACCACATTAACACAATATTTAAAGATCGACGGCCAGAAATAACCCACTCTCAAGATTTTTTGGGCTGTAGAAATACTAGATAAATGAACACCACATGCCCCTCCGTGGCAATCATTCAGCACAAGCTCAACCTCCTCATGAGTTAAACAACAATTTAAAATGGAATCTACCCCATGGTGGTACAATGTGTTATCCACTATAAGGTAGTTCTTGGATACGTGACGTAACCGTCGTCGTTCATCCTGTAGAGGTGAGTAGGGACCTTCACTGTTTGTAAATATATGATGATATCCCCATACCATGGATCCAAAGTTGAGATCAGGAAAATGTGCTCATCGACAAACGTATATTCAGAAACTTCTTCCTCCTCCTCGCTTGGGAAATCAGATTTAAGCTCCACAAAAATCAACGATTTTTTTTATTTTGCCGAAACAAACTCAAGATTGAATTCTTGCAAGATGAAAATCTACTTATTATACTTTCCCCTGATCATCCTTCTAGTGAGGATGAACTGAAATGGATAGACATGGGATACCACCAAGGTCTAGAAAAGGAGAGTATAATGTGTCAATCTTTGAACCACATGAATAGTAGCTAAGGCAAGTTTCTCCACATAGGAATAACATATCTCCATATCTATAAGGTTTTGGCTCAAATAATATATGACATGCTCCTAGAGCTCCTCATCCTCCTAAACCAAAACCATACCAATCGTCTCCATGGACACGGCCACATAAAGTAAAACATCACGGCTATAGTCGGGTGGACTAATCACTAGGGCCGATGCTAAGGCTCGCTTAAGCACATAAAAGGACTCCTGGGCTCGCTCATCCCAACAAAAGGTTGTGTCCTTTTTCAAAAGACGCATAAAGCCTCTAGTCAAATTGGCAAAGTTAATGACGAATCTCCTCAATAAATTTTCCATGCCTTGCAAACATTGAAGATGTCTAATGTTTCTTGGGGGAGACAACTGAAGTATTGCCTCAACCTTTAAAGGGTTGACTCTTATACCCTCCTTGGAGATAATGAACCCTAACAAGTGACCAAATTTCACGCAAACGATGCACTTATGAGGATTTAACCTGACCTGGTAGTGGCGGCATCTTTCGAACACTAATCTCAAATGGTAGGAATGACACACTCTCAAACAAGAATGAGCAGCAAGGTCATCCAAAAAGACTTCAATAATCGATTTGAGATCATGGAAGATCAAGGTCATAGCCCGCTAAAATGTGGCTCTGGCATTTTTAAGTCCAAAGGGCATCTTTTGATATGAAAAGGTACCCCAAGGACAAATAAATGTAGTCTTATGTTGGTCCTTGGGTTTGATATGTATTTGATTGTATCCATAAAATTCATCCATAAAGGAAAATACCTCGCTTCCCACACACTCATCCAAAATCTGATAAATAAATGGTGTGGGAAAATTATCCTTAGGAAAGGCACAATTCAAGTCACGAAAATCAGTGCATATGCGGATCATTCCCTGCTTCTTATCAACCAGAATGAGGTTTGAAACCCACTTCATCAAGGGAATGGGATAGTTAAAACTAGCATTTAACAGATTTTCTATCTCATCCTTAATCGTGGGTTCTTTTCTTGGATTCACTGCACGCAAGCGCTGTCGAACATGCTTAGCATTAGGATAAGTTTTAATTTCATGTTCAACAATGTGAGGGTTGATACCTGACATTTCCCCATATGACCAAGCAAAGATATCACGAAACTCTTTGAACAGCTCGGTATACTCTTCAATCTCAGCATGGGAACATTCTACCCCAATATAGACATTCTCAACCTTGACAAGATCGTGAGAGATATTGATAGGGATGGTAGGAGATATATTCACCATGTTTCCATCAGCCATCGGACCAGGAGAGCTCAATGGCACCATGGGACTGCCAATTCTCTCACTAAGAATCTCCATAAAGTCTTCACACTCCAAATGGTCAAGCTCAGGAAGAAAATAAGATCTATGATGCAACTCTTCCCAAGGTGGCTCAACCCTAGACATGGCCTCAATAATAGCTTCATCTGAAGGAAAAACACTATCAAGGTAATCATGTGTGTGAGAAGACTGAACTACCCATGCAGGAAGAACATACGGGTTCTCCTCCTCCATCCGTGAAGAGGAAGGACTAGGCTCTGCAACACATTCAAGATTCACTTGATATTCTATCATTGCTATAGGCAATGACATGTCCATTCCGATAGGCTTACAAGAAGGGCTCGGTGTAGGAAGAATCCAAGGATATTCCATATGGGTAGTGCAAAAAGACACCAACCTCACTGAAGATGAAGCCCCACCAGAACTAGACCCGATCATAATAATGGGTGTAGGAAAACTAAAGGCTCCCATAATGGATGGATACATGCCAACACCCACACTCCCAATTGCCAGCTGAGAATGATTGATAATCCGGATAGAAGCTCCTGATGATGTGGTAACACTCGGATTCTTGAATGACATTTGATCAAACGTAAAAATCTTCCCATTAAATGGAAAGCATACAACTTGAAATAGAGAAGAAGCTATGGCTTGCATACTATACATCCAATTCCTACCCAGTAATAGATTGTAGTCAAGGGGCGCGTCAACCACCTCGACCTCGATTGCAACGGTCTTCCCTTCCAAATGAACCTTAAGAGAAGGAAGAATACCGTGTGGCCGAAATGATCTACCATCAAAAGAAGTCAACATTGTAGTATATTTAGACAATTCAGGGGAACCCAAACCCTTCCAAAATGACAAAGACATCACAGAAGCAGCATTGCCTTTGTCAATCACAGTGCGTTTGACGATCATGTTAAGACATTCTACATGAATCAAGAGAGACATGTAGTAAGGATAGTGAGTTTGTAGTCTCGCGGTTTCAAATTTGCTGACGGAGGAAGAGTGATCATCGTTAACACCAAGAGAAGAAAGTAAATCCTTCCTTTGCGACGGACAACTCTGAAGAACTTCAAGCACAAACATCGCACAAGGAGCGTGGCCCAAATCCTCGACAACAGAATAGTTCTGGATAGCTCAGGAATTAGGATTGTGTCCCAAACGCTTTAAGACTACTTTAGGAATGCAAGGTACACTCTCAGGTTTATCCGTAGGATTTTCAATAAGCAAAGGGCTCTTGGTAGGAGGAGGTTCTTTCCCAAGATCTAGTTGCGACAAACCATAGTCCTTCGCACGAGTCACAACCTTAGCAACACGCACCATGTTGATGCAATCATGGCCACTACAAGCTTCCAACGGATCTTGATCTCCACTAGAATGATCACGGGTCCTCAAGTTCATGTTTTGATTATGCGGTAAAGGTTTGGTCAGCACAGATGGTCCCTGTGCTATGAAATTTGAGGCTTCTTCGATACGAAGGCATAAGTGAGTGAGGTGGTCTTCCTTACACAAATTGCAAGAAAACTTAACCCTACGTTTAGACTTCTTGTGCCCCCCACCATTGCTGGTGTTCTTATCATTAGAATTGGCATTTTCTTTCCTATTCCCATCCTTACGATTGTTTTTACCCTTCTTCTTATTCCTTCTGGGTTACTAGTTACCCTTCTGGTCCGACGATTGTACTGAAAGCACACTCGCATTTGGGTGGGTTGAGAAAAAGCCATGGCTTGTCCTAAGGCAGATTGGTTGATAGACAATTGACTCACCTATTTCACAATCGAATCCATAGGTTTAGTACTCGTACAACTAACAATGCTATCGACATGTGGTCCAGGTTTGGCCTTAGGGTCGACACTAGAATGCGGAACGTTAGGAATGATCTCATATAACAAACCAAATTGAGCATAAATCAAATCCAATTCCTGCGCCCTAAAAACGGCTTCTTCCTCGTTCTGAACTTCGGATGTAGAAAAATCCTTCACTATATAAGGTAGTAACGATTTAAGGAAACACTCGAGGAGAAATTCCGGCGGTATGAAGGCTTTAATCAATCTCTTCTGTCTACACCCCTCTTGGATATAGTCTGAGATATGCATGGCTTTGTCTTGCCAAAATGTCGACAAGAGTTCTGTACCAACGTAGTAATGCACTGGTAGTTGGAAGTGGTTGAGAAAAGTCATAGCTAGGTCATCGAACAAAACAAAATCCCCCCTAGGTAACTCTGTGTACCATTTCGATGCAGGCTCGATAAGGGTGCATTGAAATAGCCTTAAACAGATCAAATATTTGTGTAAGCAATTAGAAGAGCACCAAAGGTGAAATGTAGTAACATGTTCACTAGGATCTTCTCCTGGTTTTCCCTCGAATTCAGAAATGTCCGAGGGAATCTTATTAGGCACAACCGACCAAGCTAGGTCATGAGAGATTGGGTCATTCGTTAGTCTCGACAAATCAGGTAAATATAACATGGCGAGGAAAGGGATCCTAGGTTGAGCAGGTCGATTCCACGCTCCCTGATAGTTTTGATTCACATAAGACTAATTATCGTAACCACCATGGCCATGGCCATAGTATCCTCCTCCCATTTTACCCGTGTAGGGTGACATGGAAGCACCATAATGTGGTGTACCTTGACTATGTGGAGCTACGAAGCCATAATTTAGAGAGTAAGCGGGTTGTTGATACCCATAACCATAAGGTGAATAACTATGCGCATACTACGGTCCATAGTGTTGTCCATGAGAGGTCCCATAAGATTTCCCATGAGAAACTCCATAATTAAGAATATGACCACCCAAAACAATGGGAGGTACTTGGATTTGAGACACGACTATGCGAGTAGCAACAGTATGAACATGACTAGTAGCAACATTCTGGCCCGAAGGACCACATGAATGAGGGGGGGGAATAGCATTCGAAGAACTATGAATAGAGGATGAAGGGACATGTGAAACTATGTAAGTGGTATTCCCTATGGTCACTCATCTTGGTTCTGGTATCCGAATAGGAATACTAACACCAAGTCTAGGACGAATGTGTGATGTAGTCTCCACCGCCGGAATGTAGGGTGCAATGTGACTCATGCTCCCAAATCTCTCCGCATGGAAAGGAATGATAATTCCCCCAGGCATAGTGCTAGGATAAAATTCTAACTCGGCATGATGTGCTAGATCATGTGCAGGGATACCAGACATGCCATAACTAACATAACTAGTGCTTGGAGGTTCATGATGGGTCTCGTCACTCAGCATCCAATACTGGCAACCTATGAATGAGGGATCATACCTTGAGTGCATAGGTATATCATGTGAAGGATCGAACCTAGAGTGTGTAGGTATATCAAGTGAAGGATCATACACAGGAGTAGGATCTTCTTCCCCAACCTCCTGAGGCGGAGAAGAAAACTCAGGAATTTCATCTTCATGATCTCCCATCGTGTGTGAATCAATGTGAGAAGTAGTCCGCATGGACCATTTGTTTCTCTCTCCTAAAGGAGGAGGATATGTATAAGGTGGAAGTCATGCTAAATGATGAGAATGGTGGGGTGCCACCCCCAAATCCACAATGACTCAAAAAATGAAAAAGACTCTTCTAATTACACAAACCCTGAGCAAGCTAGCATGCACAGAGCATACACCAATATAATCTAAAGCCAATCACTAGAAAACTATGGTAGGATATGTGAGCTCCTAAATGAAGCAAGTATGTCTCACCTAGGAGAGGATTGAGACTCCCATACACAACAAGCAGAGGTTCATAACCAATTATTGTGTCTCTCATCTTCAATGCTTATAGCGACTGTGTTGTCTGACCCCAACCTGGCTAGGACACCTATAGAATAACCCATGCAAAGTACCCACTCGATAACCTAGGTAAGGCCACTAAGGTCACCTCAATATAGTCAATGCTCAGGCGGACACTCGCAGGTGGTATTGACCGTATGGGCAGGGTAGCAAAGCCTGAAACTCTAGAAAGAGCCCCCAGATACAAATAAAATCTTGGAAATATCTCTGATGCTACTCAGTTATGACTAGGGGTCATCACAATCAATAACCGCTCACACTGCCTCGTGCTTAACTCCCTTGTAAGAGGAGGATACTGAGAAACACTAATTATACCAAGGAATTTCACACTCTCACCTGGACAGACACATACATGTTGTTGTTTAGTGGTCTTGGAGAATTTACTCACAATGAACTATTCCAAGACCCTAAAACCTAATCTTGTTGGTGTACCCTATCAAAGAAAATAGTGTAATCCATTTTAATTATGTGCTGATTTTATTTGGCTTATTACTCAAAAAGGTAGATGATTGTGCAACCAATGGTGTTATGATGCAAACATGAAGTAAAATGCACACCTAACAATCAATGAAAATTCATTGTGTCGAATGAAAAATAGTGCATGCTACTACTTGAAATGCAAAATTTTCTTCAATTGACAAATGCAATAATTCCTATATGAAAGCCTGACTAATACTTTTCTAAGAAAACCTAGTTCAAGTAACATGCAAGATGCAAAGTGCAATGATGCATAATGATGCAAAGAAGCAAATATTTTTGAATTTTTTGAATAAAAATGAGATAATAAAGCAAAAGAATGAATCTACCACCCCCAGACTTTGCAAGCACTATCAAACAGCACCCAAGCAAAGCACTAAGGTAAAAGAGACCTAATGCACTAATCCCAAAACAAAAAATCAAAAATGCAATGACAAGAACATTCTTAAAAAAGATTACCCTAAAAGGTGTCTCTAGTTAGAAACATAGGTGTATACAGACTTTGGAAGCATCTACGGAGACTCAACAATCATAAAAACTCACCCAACAACACTCAATATTCCTCTAAAAGGAAAAACTCAGGTCATATGCGACTGTGTGCAGAAAACCCACGTATATACGCGGAAATATCAGTCAAAACTACGTGTACATGTGACTGTGAGGCAGAAACTTGCATATAGGAAGAAAAAGATATAAAAATGAAGGAAAATAGATAAGCTGAGACAAAATTCACACCTATCAGACACTACCAGGAAAACATGCCTCCAGACCCGACTCAGAAACAGAGAAATGAGAGCAATTCAAGAACATTGAATGTCGATAAAAAACCCCAAAGGAAAAATGACTAGGAACTCCCCAGCGGAGTCACCAATTCTCTTACGAAGAGAAATTCCTATGGCCTCGGGTACCACAATAGATAGCTTGACTCCAGAAATCAATCCTTTCCTATATGCAAGAGAAACCAAATATCTAACACTAAAGGATATCGATTCATACGTTATTCTGGACGGTTGACGTACATCCTCGTTGAGCTTTCCAACTCTAGATTGTATTGATGATTTGCTATCTCATCACTCAGCAAACAAGACAAGCATTCTATATATAATCATGTTATACCTACTCTAGCATATATAATCAATAACATATAAGTATTTAAAAGCATCCATGGATAAAATACTCATTTAAATACACATTATTGGATAGGAAAAGATATTTCTATTAATATAAAACAAAGATTACAATAGTGACAACCTCTGTCGGCACATCTGCAAATTGGAGAAACTGAGTCCCCCACTTGGGCATCCACCACTTCAATCCTCCATCTCTCGATAGAAAGCTCACAAGCAAAAGGAAAGCTTGGGAAGAACACAAAAGTGCTCCAAGGGAGAAAGGGATGCAGACTCAAGTATAAGCTCTGGCAACAATGGACTATAGTTTTCTTGCTCTTCAATTCGTCATGCCTTCAATGTATCCAAAGGGATCCTTATATAGCTCTTCAATGGGGTAATGGAAGGTTGAATCCGAGCGATCTCAAGGCATATGGAAGGCCAAGAGACAAGTGAGTTGGATCCACATCAAGGAAAACTCCAAAAGAATTTGTTCTTTTACACACATCCTGATGGACACGGTTTTAGGGGTCAAACCCACGTATATACGCGAGAAAGGGATTAAAAATCGCGTATGGAAATTATTGAATGTTTTTAGGGATGATCTTGGAAACATAAAAGGTACAAAAATGGTCCATGGGGTCTAAGGAATTTGCAGAGGGACAGGGAAGGCCATGAAAGTGTGATTCACCATGTGTGGTAAAATCATCTATAACAGTAAGCTTATAGGTTATTGAGCACCTCCCATATATATTCCTTTATAGGATACAAATGTCTACTATATGAAGTTCTAGGATTATATAACCTACTATGGATTAATAAAGAGAAAAGATTGGGTGAAGAAGAATATCTTGGGGACCAAGAAGCCAACGACCTTGCATGTCTCAAATTTGTAGATCGTGTTTGTCATATCTCACAAGAGTCAACAAAATATTGTCAACATGAGTTTCATGCTCAATAAAAAATTTCCTTTTTGATTTATTCCTATCCTATCGTTATTGTCCCATGATACCCACCCCAAATATTTGAACTTCCATGACAATAGAGTGACAAAACTAAAGTTGATACTTCACCATTTCTTAGAGGTGCATTACCAAGAAGATGGTGACTTCCATTATATTCTCCATCACCCTTTTTTTCTAATGCTAACTTGTGAATTTCAACAATGAGTTCAACATAGAAATTTTAACAATGAAAATTATCCCAATTCAAGAAAGTTGAAATGAAAATCTTTTATTATAACATAATTATTAGCATTAACTTAGGACTTCAGCTATGATGTTAGGTCAAAATAGCCATTCCAAAAAAAAATTTACCCTTCTTCTTATTATGTTCGAGTTGTTGGTTACCCTTCTGGTCCGATGATTGTACTGAAAGCACACTCACGTTTGGGTGGGTTGAGACAAATCCGTGGCTTGTCCCAAGGCAGATTGGTTGATAAACAATTGACTCACCTGTTTCACAATTGAATCCGCAGGTTTAGTACTCGTACAACCAACAATGCTATTGACATGTGGTGACCTTAGGGTTGACACTAGAACGTGGAGTGTTCAGAATGATCTCATATAACAAACCGAATTGAGCATAAATCAAATCCAATTCCTGCACCCTAAAAATGGCTTCTTCCTCGTTCTGAACTCCGGACGTAGAAACATCCTTCGCTATATAAGGTAGTAATGATTTAAGGAACCACTCGAGGAGAAACTCCGTCAATATGAAGGCTTTAATCAATCTCTTACATCTACACCACTCTTGGATAAGGTCTGAGATATGCATGGATTTGTCTTGTCGAAATGTCGACAAGAGTTCTGTACCAACGTAGTAATGCATTGGTAGTTGGAAGTGGTTGAGAAAAGTCATAGCTAGGTCATCGAACAAAACAAAAGCCCCCGTAGGTAACTCTATGTACCATTTCGATGCAGGCCCGGTGAGGGTGCGTTGAAATAGCCTTAAATGGATCAAATATTCATGTAAGGAATTAGAAGAGCACCAAAGGTGAAATGTAGTAACATGTTCACTAGGATATTCTCCTGGTTTTCCTTTGAATTTGGAAATGTCTGAGGGAAGCTTATTAGGGACAGCTAGCCAAGCGAGGTCATGAGAGTCTAGGTAATTCGTTAGTCTTGACAAATTAGGTAAATTTAATGTTGCGAGGAAAGGGAGCGTAGGTTGAGAAGGTCGATGCCAAGCCCCCTGATAGTTTTGATTCATGTAAGACTAATTACCGTAACCACCATGGCCATGGCCATAGTATCCTCCTCTCGTTTGACCCGTATAGGGTGACATGGAAGCACCATAATGTGGTGTACCTTGACTATGTGGAGCTACAAAGTCATAATTCAGAGAGTAAGCGGGTTATTGATACCCGTACCCATAAGGTGAATAACTATGCACATACTGTGGTCCATAATGTTGTCCATGAGAGGTCCCATAAGATGTCCCATGAGAAACTCCATAATTAAGAATATGACCACCCGAAACAACGGGAGGTACTTGGCTTTGAGGCATGACTATGCGAGTAGCAACAGTATGAGCATGACTAGTAGCAACATTTCGGCTCGAAGGACCACATGAATGAGGGGGAGGAATAGCATTAAAAGAACTAGGAATAGAGGACAAAGGGACATGTCAAACTATGTAAGTGGTATTCCCTATGGTCACTCATCTTGGTTTCGGTATTTGAATAGGACTACTAACACCAAGTCTAGGATGAATGTGTGATGTAGCCTCCACCGCTGGAATGTAGGGTACAATGTGACTTGTGCTTCCAAATCTCTCCACATGGAAAGGAATGGGAATGCCCCCAGGCATAGTGCTAGGATCAAATTCTGACTCGGCATGATGTGCCCGATCATGTGCAAGGATACCAAACATTCCATAACTAACATAACTAGTGCTCGCAGGTTCATGATGAGTCTCGTCACCCGACATCCAATACCAGTGACCTGTGAATGAGGGATCATACCTCGAGTGTGTAGGCATATCGTGTGAAGGATCAAACCTAGAGTGTGTAGGTATATTAGGTGAAGGATCATACACAGTAGTAGGATCTTCTTCCCCAACCTCTTGAGGTGGAGAAGAGAACTCAGGAATTTCATCTTCATGATCTCCCATCGTGTGTGAATAAATGTGAGAAGTAGTCCTCGTGGGCCATCTGTTTCTCTCTCCTAAAGGAGGAGGAGATGTAGAAGGCGAAAGTCCTACTAAATGATGAGAATGGTGGGGTGCCGCACCTGAATCCATAATGACTCAAAAAATGAAAAATACTCTTCTAATTATGCAAACCCTAAGCAAGCAAGCGTGCATAGAGCATACACCAATATAATCTAAAGCCAATCATAAGAAAACAAGGGTAGGATATGTGAGCTCCTGAATGAAGCAAGTATGTCTCACCTAGGAGAGGCTTGAGACTCCCATACATAAGAAGAAGAGGTCTGTAACCAATTATTGTGGCCCTCAGCTTCAACGCTTACAGCGATTGTGCTGTCTGACCCCAACCTGGCCTCATGCTCTACGGAGACTCAACAATCATAAAAAATCACCCAATAGCACTCAATCTTTTTCTAAAAGGAAAAACTCAGGTCATACGTGACTGTGTGCAGAAAACCTGTGTATATATGTAGAAATCTCAGTCAAAACTACGTGTACATGCGACTGTGAGGCAGAAATTCGCGTATAGGAAGAAAAAGATATAAAAATGAAGGAAAATAGATAAGATGAGACAAAATTCAGACCTATCAGACACTACCAAGAAAACATGCCTCTAGACCTGAATCAGAAACAAAGAAATGAGAGAAATTCAAGAACATTGAATGCCGATAAAAACCCCCAAAGGAAAAATGACTAGGAATTCCCTATCAAAGTCGCCAATTCTGTTACGGAGAGAAATTCCTATGGCTTGGGGTACCACAACAGATAGCTTGACTCCAAAAAACAATCCTTTCCTATATGCAAGAGAAACCAAATATCTAACACTAAAGGATCTCGATTCGTACCTTATTCTAGATGGTTGATGTAGATCCCCGTTGAGCTTTCCAACTCTAGCTTGTATTGGTGAATTGCTATCTCAACACTCAGTAAACAAGATAATCATGCTATATATAATTGTGTTAGACCTACTCTGGCATATATAATCAATAACATATAAGTATTCAAAAGCATCCATGGATAAAATACTCATTTAAATAGACATTATTGGATAGGAAAAGATATTTATATTAATATAAAACAAAGATTAAAATAGTGACAACCTCTCTCAGCACGTCTGCAAATCGGAGAAAATGAGTCCCCCACTTGGGTCTCCACCACTTCAATCCTCCATCTCTCTATAGCAATATCACAAGCAAAAGGAAAGCTTGGGAAGAACACGAAAGTGCTCCAAGGCACAAAGGGATGCATACTCAAGTATAAGCTCCGACAACAATGGACTATAGTTTTTTTGCTCTTCAATTCATCATTCCTTCAATGTATCCAAAGGGATCCTTATATAGATCTTCAATGGGGTAATGGAAGGTTGAATCTGAGTGATTTCAAGGCATATGGAAGGCTAAGAGACAAGTGAGTCTGATCCACATCAAGGAAAACTCCAAAAGAATTTGGCCTTTTGCACACATCCCGATGTACACGGTTTTAGGGGTCAAACCTGTGTATATACGCGAGAAAGGGATTAAAAGTCGCATATGCAAATTATTGCATGTTTTTAGGGATGATCTTGGAAACATCAAAGGTACAAAAATGATCCATGGGGTCTAAGGAATCTGCAGAGGGATAGGGAAGGCCATGAAAGTGTGATTCACCATGTGTGGTAAAATCAGCTATAACAATAATCTTAAAGGTTATTGAGCACCTCCCATATATATTCCTTTACAGGATGCAAATGTCTATTATATGAAGTTCTGGGATTATATAACCTACTATGGATTAATAAAGAGAAAAGCTTGGGTAAAGAAGAATATCTTGGGGACCAAGAAGCTAACGACCTTGCATGTCTCAAATTTGTATATCTTGTTTGTCATATCTCACAAGAGTCAACAAAATATTGTCAACATGAGTTTAATGCTCAATAAAAAAATTCCTTTTTGATTTATTCCTATCCTATCGTTATTGTCCCATGATACCCACCCCAAATATTTGAACTTCCATGACAACAGAGTGACAAAACTAAAGCTGATAGTTCACCATTTTTTAGAGGTGCATTATCAAGAAGACGACGACTTCCATTATCTTCTCCATCACCCTTTTCTTTTGATGCTAGCTTGTGACTTTCAACAATGAGTTAAACATAGCAATTTTAACAATGAAAATTATCCCAATTCAAGAAAGTTGAAATGCAAATCTTTTATTATAACATAATTATTAGCATTAACTTAGGACTTTAGCTATGATGTTAGGTTAAAATAGCCATTCCAGAAAAAAAAATTATTGACTGAGCTTGTATTATCAATTTATCATTAAGATTGTTTACCACCAAATAATGTTAAATGTTTTATAATCCCATGAGATTAAGAGACATCTTTGACATTTCTTCTCAGTCCAAACATTGATTTTACCTTTTTCCTTTCTTGGTTCACAATAATTTTGTAGAATATTTGAATTAGTTCCTACATTAGAAACACTACATGTTTTGTTGGCCAAATGCAAGATTAGGAGGGCACAAATCAGTTGAAAATTTCCTAGATGCAATAGGATGCATTAGGATAGTCAACTCTGAACAAAATATCCATCTTGAGTGTGCTATATATCTACTAAAGACTTTTAAACCACCACTATCATTTCTATTTTATAGGCATACAAGTATTGTTATGAGGATGTATGCTTGCATACCTTATACCATCTCTAGGATTGACACACTTTAATTAGCTCATCTTTGCATGCAAGGAAGGAACATTAGGGTTGGGTTTTAATACCTTTAGTTGAGGTTATTTTTACCACATTCCCACGTGGGTAGCTTAAGGTATATTTCTGAACTTTTTGAAGAAATATCAATTGTATACATCAACCTTCAATCTTACATTTTTGGTTAGACCACAATTACACTTCATTGCATAACATTGATCTTGTCATCCATTCAATAGAGTTCCATCTTATGATCACATAATGATAAAATATTATTGCCACTTTGAATACACTATTTTCAGATGCCATGCCAGTAGCTACCATATTATTTCTCAACAGTCCTATTCATTGACTGGGATGGTTACCCACTGGATTGGGATGATTTTATAAAAAATGTAGCCGGTCAATATCACTAAGAAATGGACATAGTGAAAGACGACCTGGTGGAGTTTTTATGAAAAATATAGTGTTTTTATAATATGCATGAGTCTGGAGACTTTCCTCTTAAGAAGAAATGCCCTATTGTTGTCTTGGAAAAAATGTGGTGCCAATGCATTCTGGAACTAGTTGGATTGTCCCAAGGGCATCAGTAAGTGGACAGACTGTTTCAAGGTCACCATACATAATAAGATAATAAATTTTCAACTTGTCTCTTGATTCATGAATGTAGTATGTTCCTATTCTTGTGCTAATATATGTCATAAGGAATGTCACCATTCATAACATTTACTTCTGACATAATTTTCCTGAACCATTGAAAAAATTGTTCAAGTTGAAAGGGACTTGATCATAATTGTAGAAAATTTTTGGAGTTAAATTATGTTCATGTTTAAAACTTCTCCATGTTTCAAGTGGACACAACACCCATCATTAGGGGATTTAGATAAAACTTTGATAGATAGAACTAAGTGAACTTGATTCTTCTTTTATCAAGCCATATATGTTCCTTTCACTCTTAGTTTAGGAGATAAAACATACTGATAATACCACTTGTAATGGAACCTCCATTAAGCTGATTAAAAATAGATCCAAGCATAATTATAAAGCCACAAAATTTACCCATCAACTACTTATTTGTACATGGAAGATGATAAACTGTCATACATAGTAGTGACCTTATTAAGTACATGAATATAATGTGGGAAACCTAAAAATATGCCCTCCCCCTAACTATCAAGTGTTGATTAAAGATGACTAAAAGAGGATAAGATCATCCTAATCATAACCTAAGTGGTGCATATTACCTGAGATAACATGGATATAAAGCATGCATAAAAAGAAACTCAGTTCATTCCATCAACAAGTACACCCTCCTTTTGCTTAAGAAATAAAGATAAATCATGCCAAAAAAAATACTATGAACAAATTGGTATTTTTGAATGAATAAAGATGAGTTTGAGTGGCAAAGATGCTCCCAAACTAGTGCACCCTCTATGATTGGATAAATAGGAGTTTCCTTGGACAAACCCGATACCAAAAATATCTTCCATGTAGAGTGCTCTTTTTACTAGATAAATATGATTTTAGAAAGCCAAGAATAACTCCAAGTAGTGCACTTTTCTCCATTAGCTGGTGCATATAGTCAAAAAATACCACAAAATAGAACAATATGTCATCAACAAGCACCTAAAAATAGGACAATATGGGACACTCCACCCATAATCAAGGATTCAAATAAATCTTTGATAGATAGAACTGACTCTCGAGTGATCCTATAGAGGAAATAAATAGGAGACAAGTAGGTTAACCGTTTTGAAAAAAATACTAAAATATGATTAAAATTATTATTTAATAGGAGGAAAGACGAAATGCTTAAAAAATCAAATCTTAATTTGAATTCCCTGATGATGGGTGGACCATGGAGTGTCCATTAGAAATATCAAGAAGTTTTAAAATTCAACACAATTTAACCCCGAATTTTTTTTACAATGTGACTAACTGTGGAAACCTCCAGACATAAATTCCAAACCTTTATTAGAGTGTTTGTGCAACTAAAATACCATCAGAAATATTATATAGATGGATAATCATTTAGAGTTGCGACATGCCCTAATTGAGTGCATCAAAAAATTAAATGAATAAATTCACGAATAAATTCTATTAATGCATTGAACTAAACCCTAATATTTATTTTTCCAAAAAAAAAAAATTATTCAAAGAATCCGATAGATTACCTTCACATTATCATCTTATATAGTAATTTTTGTAGTTGCAGATGTAGCCCCTCCAACAATGAAGCTAGAATGTTGGAACACCCCCCTCTTTTTCTGCACCCACAATAAGAAAACTGAGCATGTTGGAAAATAACATGATTGAGAACATAGATCCTGCTAGGTATGATTCAAAATCTAAGACTACATTTATCAATGCCATTAAAAATATAAAGAAGACCTTATGATGGAAATTAAAACATCATCATGGAATTGTTGATTAATATAGTTGATGTTGAAATACCTTTCCAACATATATCTTTTTGACATGCTCATTACAAATATCCAACATGACTCTACACTCCATTTGGTAGTGTCAATCAACTATCCACTTTGTAAGTTTTCTAGCTGTAGATGTAGCCCCTCCAACAAAGAAGATAGAATGTTGGAATGCCCCCCTATTTTTCTGCACCCACAACAAGAAAATTGAACATGTTAGAAAATAACATGATTGAAAACATAGATCCTACTAGATATGATTCAAATGCTAAGACTACATTTATCAATGCCATTCAAAATATAAAGAAGACCTTATGCTGAAAATTAAAACATTGTCATGGAATTGTTGATTGATCTAGTTGATGTTAAAATACCTTTCCAACATATATCTTTTTTACATGCTCATTAAAATTATCTTGTGTGACTCTACAATCCCTTAAGTAGTGTCAATCAACTATCCACTTTGTTGGTATACGAGTTTACTATTTTGGGGAATAACCTTATAATGATCCCTATTTTTCTACAGTACAAATGATAATGAAATGAATTTCATAGTGTTCATAACATGTTTCTTACATCTGCAAATCCAAGCTACCCAACATTGCATAGATCAACTATGTTTGTGGGTGTGTTTGATCTCCTACAAGAAATGGATGCACTCTAGTACTAGACCTCAATCCATTTGTACCTTGGCTTCTTTTCACCATTTTATCTTTCATCATTGTTCTTACCTTGTCTACATCTTCCCACCTACTTGCAATAGCGTAGATGTTTGACAGCAGGACGTTATTTCTAACACATTGAGGGTCGAGCTTAAAAACCAGTTCAACTGCAATTTTTCATATTTCAATGTTGGAATACACTATACAAGCACCGAGCAAAGCAACATCTGGTTCAAATGGCATCTCTTTTATCACATCAAGTGCCTTATGAAGATTCCCAACATGACCAAGTAGATACATCATGAAGCAATAATGCTCTTCTTGTGGGGTAATGTAATGATCGTGTCTCATAAAATCAAAGTAATGAAAACCTTCATCAACTAGGCTTGCATGGCTACAAGCAAAAAGAACCCCAACAAAAGTAATATGATTTTTCTTCATACCATCCTGCTACATTGTTTGAAATAATTCAATCACCTCCATGCCTCTCCCAAACCTACCATAGTCTACAACCATATTTCTCCAAGAAACTAAATATCCTTCATGCATTTTATAAAACAACTGGTGCACATACTTCATATTCCCACATTTAGTATACTTGTCAATAGTGTAATTTCACACAACAATTTTAGATTCAAATCCTCTTCTCAAAATGTGGGCATGGATTTACTTTCCATATTCCAATGAGGTAATCCCAGTGCAAGCATATAGAACGCTAAAAATGGTGCCTTGGTTTGGTTTCAATCCCATTGGTTGCATTTTTCTAGAGGTTTTAAACGCCTGTTATGCAAAACTATGCTTTACATAACTGGGTATCATTGCATTCCCTAATAGTGACATTTGGTTCATGCATTATGTAACATCTGTTGGGCACTTTGTAAATTATTGGTTTCATTTGCCTAAATATTTTAAACTCTTATTATGCAAACCTATGCTTCGCATAATTAGGTATCATTGCATTCCCTGATAGTGACATTTCATTTTGATATGAATGCATTCTGTAACATTTGTTGGGAACTCTGTAAATCTTCGCATTTTCCATACATATCAATAATCCCACAATAGATAGATACATTCATATCAAATATATTTTTAAAGCAGTAGGAATGCACTTGTTTCACCTATTTCAATCCATTTATGCTTGCACATGCCCGTAGAATGTTTACAATGGTAAACTGATTCATCCTTTTTCCCTCTTCCACCATAAAGCAAAAGAGTACCCAAAATTTTCCGCCATAACAATGTTGCACATATCATGCTATCATAGAAGTCCATGAAACCAAATTGTGTGCATGCATTTCATCAAACATTTAGTAACCAAACAAACATTAGGTTGGAACCCATTTTTTATCATGTGGCCATGGATTCGTTTTCCTTCTTCCATTGCTCTCACCTCGATTAAAATCTCTACAATCATGCAATAAGTAATGGAATCTTCTATAGAGCATCACTGGTTGAGAAGATTCAAAATGTGCAATGCCTTCTCCCATCTCCATGGAATTTATTGGAATTTTTGGTGTCATGGAGTTTTCTAGGTGGTTTTGTTAAGTTTTTCCCTTGAACGACAATGCTGACAGATTTTGAATATCAATATTTCTGGTTGCTATGGGTATCGATGGTTTTGAATCTATATATGTAAATGGAATTTTTTGGCGTTAATGCCAAAGTTTATATTTATTATATTTTTAAGTATGTGAGTCATTAAGAAGCGCACATTATTTACATTGCACGTGGAGTTGGTGCCCACCTTTGTTTCTTTATTTGTGAATATTCAAGTAGGTCAAGCCTTACACCCCTGATTTAAACCAACTTTCTAGGCTTATCTTGGAAGCGCAAGCTTTTGGAGGTTGTGTTTGCCACACTGGATTAAAATGGGTCCCTCTTCTAAGGACTTTTCATGAATATGAATATATTGCTCACTATAACACTATTTGGTTTACTTACATTTAATTTTATTACATAAATCTTATATTTTTCATGTTTATATATAACTAAACTAAAATCTATAACAAATAATTACGTTTTAACTTATATTGAATTATGCTCTTTCCATAGTCCACCATATAAACTAAAATCTATAACATATATTACATTTTAACTTATATTGAATTACGCTCTTTCATAGTCCAAGATGGTTACTTGTAATATTTATAAACATGTGCGCCACCACTTTGCAAGATTTTTTTAATATTAAGAGTGTAATATGATTAATTAACAAAGATTAAGTGGTAATGCTTTAGGTTGAAGTAATGTTTTTTTTATTTACATTTAAAAAAATATTCTTTATAAGTTTTAGCTATGTTAAATGTAATTGTTTAGGGTTAATGTTAAAGAGAAACCATGAGATTTAAATATTTTTACTATATTCTTGAAAGTGTTTAAGGAATAATTTTGAGTTCTTTTATATTGATTAGTTTTTTTTTAATATACAGAAAAAGGAAAATAAGTCATTGTAAGTGTAAGTTAACTTATCCTTATTAATGTTCTTGAACATGTGGTTATTTATGTGATAATAATTGTAATTTTTTAAATACAAGTAAAACATTTGTACAACTTGGGAAATGATTGTTTGGAAAAGTTTAAATATGAAATTAACATTAAAATGATTTTTTGTTGGATAACTTATTTTATTAATCATGTCTATATATTTCGAGTGGATGATGTGATGAGAGGTCTGGGAGCAAAAAGTGGAGAAAAAGGGGAATATGACGTGATGGAAGGTGAAGGGGTAAAAGAGGGGAATTTGATGTTATGATGAGTTAAGAGGGTGAAAATGAGGTTATAATGTGTGATGAAATGATAGTTGAGGGGGTGGATAGTGTAAATTCATCTATTTGTTTACATGTCAACTATGTTTAACTTTTTCATATAATCTAAAAGGCGTCAAAAAGAAGGAAAGTTGGTTTGTGCTTTGTATTTGACCATGTCTAACTCCTTTCTATAATAAAGGCGTAAAAAGATGAACAAGATAAGGGAGAAAGGAATATGATGTGATCAAAGATGAAGGTGGTGAAAAATGAAATGTTATTCATGTTATTGCATGTCAACGAGGCCTAACTTATTCCTATAATTTGAAAGGTGACAAGAGGTGAATAGAGATAATTATTATATGAGGACATATGAAGGGGGTGAAAGTGGGATTAGGTCATGATGAGAGGATAAATAGGTGAAATTGAATATTATGATGTGATGAGAGGTGAGTGGGATGAAAGTGACAATATGATGTGACAGGAAAATAGGTGAAGCTGGGGAAGAAAGTTTCTCATGTGCTTGCATGCCAACCTTGTATTACTCCTTATAATTTGAAAGGTGACAAGAGGTGAAGGATGTGAAAGGTGTAAATTTGTTCATGTTCTTGCGTATCAACAATGCCTTTCTCCTAATAATTTGACAAGTGACAATAGGTGAATGGGGTGAACGGGGGGGCTGTTAGTTTTTCAACATTTAAGCTAGCATTATATTAGGATATTTACTGAGAGAACAACAAGTACAACAATCAAACACAAGAGACAATGAACACAGTGTTTTTCATCGGGGAAACCATAAATGGCGAAAACCCCACAACTTCCTCAGAGATAGAATCAACACAAGATGTAAAACCCCAAAACAGTAAGATGCACTCCTGACAGCAGTAATCTTCTTCTTATCTAGCCCCAATGTCTTCTCCTTCCTCAACCATGTGCTACACTTGAGTGTGTGAGTGATGTATGCTAAATAGAGACCACAACTCTCTATTTATGTTAATCCTGACATGACTAAAACCCTACTAGGGCCGACCTATACTAGGAGAGTCTAATAACCCTAGTGCCCCAGAACTGCGGGGACTTCAACCCTTAGACAATCGGAGGGTTACCCACTATGACTTGACATGACTTATTTACATTATTGATTCTCCCAATCAGAACATCGGGGCATGACAACATGACTCAATTACATAATAGATACATCCTGAAATAAACATCGGGTTACAATACATAAGATACAAAGATGAATACATTCCAAAGTTACAAATACATCAATACTCCCTCTTCACTAGGAAGGTATTCTTTTGACACAATTTTCAGCACTGGTCTTCTTCTCTGTATCAACTGGATCATCTCATAATCTACATCTCGAGTATTCTGAGTCTTCAAATCATCTCCATTCTTCAAATCTGGATCATCTCTCGATTTCAATCATCATCACTGGATCTGGATTATCTCTTGATCTGGATCATCATGGGACATCATCACTGGATCTAGATCATCTCTTGATCTGGATCAACATCACCAGATCTAGATTATCACTTGATCTAGATCACCATTACTACACTGGATCTAGATCGTCACTCGATATGGATCATCACTACTGGATCTGGATCATCACTGTTGGATCTGGATCATCACTTGATCTAGATCTCTCGAAGTCATTATAACTGGATCTGGATCTCATCTGGTCATCATCATGTGTGCTATATCATCATAGGAAGTTCTACAGTGCCAGCCTTCTTTCATGTTAGTTGTAGGCCCAGCCATCAGGTAGGTCTTCACCCAGCACTTACATATGACCTACTCATCAGAAAGGAATGCCCAACACTCACATATGATCATGTAGTAACCTACAATCACATCAAAAAGGCCCATCACTCACATTCACTAGCATGATAGGACATCACATCACTAACATATGCGAAAAGGGTTCAGCACTTATATCTGACCTGGAAGGAACTGAATCCTCTTACCATCTCAAGAAAGGCTTGCAGTCACATCCAACCTAGAAGGAACTAAATCCTCCACCCTTGCCAAAAAGGCCCCCAGTCCTAGAATGAGCTACCTGGTAACGGACCAGGTGCCTCCATTCTCCCGAAGAATGGCAGTTGCCCTTATATCTGACCTGGTAGGAAACAAGTCCTACACCCTCGCCAGAATGGCCTGCACTCACATCTGACCTAGAAGGAACTAAGTCCTCCACCCTCGCCAGAAAGGCCCCCAGTCCCGGACTGAGCTACTTGGTAACAAACCATGTGCCTCCACTCTCCCGGAGAGTGGCAGTTTCCCTTACATCTGTCCTACTCGACAGAATGGCCAGCACTCATATCTGACATGAAAGGAACTAAATCCTCTCACCATGATAGAATGGATCAACCCTTACATCTGACCTACTCGTCGAAATGGCTATGAATCTTAGCAATCATATCTGACATGGAAGGAATTGAATCCTCTCACCATGACAGAATGGCTCAGCCCTTATATCTGACCTACTCACTAGAATGGCTTTGGATCTTAGCACTCATATCTGACATGGAAGGAACTGAATCCTCTCACCATGATAGAATGGCTCAACCCTTATATTTGAACTACTCGTCAGAATGGCTTTGGGACTCATCACTTTCCCTTGGAGAAAACCTCGATCTGGAGAACACCAATCTTCTCCCTGAAGTACTCAAACTTCACTCTGTCCAATGGCTTCGTCAACACATCATCTATATGTTCCTCTGTCACAACATACTGGAGTTTTTTTGCTCCTCTCTGCAACATATCCCTGATATAGTGATACTTGATCTCGATGTGCTTTGACTTGTCATGGAACACTGGATTCTATGAAAACTCCACGCAACTCTAGTTGTCACAATGTATACAAGTAGCATCCATCTTGAGATCAAATAAATCAGACAGTAGCTTTTGTATCCATACTGCCTCACAACTACCAGAACAAGCTGCGACATACTCTATTTCAGCTACGCTCAGTGCCACACATGATTGCTTCCTGCTAAACCAAGAGATCACACCTGATCCCATATGGAAGAAACACCCTGAAGTGCTCTTCCTATCAATGGCACTACCTGCCCAATATAAATCAACATAACCCTCCAGGTTAATCTTCTGATTTGCATCATACTTGAGCCCATAATCAACTATACCCATCAGGTACCTCAGAATATGTTTTGTACCAATCAATTGAAAATTTCTCGGATATGTCAAGAACTGGCACAAGGTGTTCATAGCAAAACAAATGTCTAGTCTTGTGTTCATCAGGTACATCAATGAACCAATCATCTGACAATACATTGTAGCATCAACTGAATCTGATGAAGCATCACTCAATAGCTTCAGGTTCTATGCCATAGGTGTGGCCATAGTCTTGTAGTCCATCATCCAAAACCTCTTCAGGATCTCTACTGCATACTTCCTTTGTCCAAGGAAGATTCCATCCCTACTCTACCACACCTCCATACCTAGAAAATAATGCACCATACCTAAGTCCTTCATCCCAAACTTGGCAGCAAGATTTCTCTTCGTATCAGTAATCAATCCATCCATACCTGTCACAAACAAATCATCTACATATAGTAGAAGCATCATTGGGTGGCCATCTTCAACCTTGTAGTAAAGGTTTGAATCTGCTTTACTCTTGGTAAAGCCCAAACTGGATAGAAAGCTATCAATTCTGTCATACCATGTCCTAGGTGCCTGTTTCAAACCATACAGAGCTTTCTTCAATCTACATACATGAGACTCCCTGTCATGTGTCTCAAAACCGAGTGGTTGTTCTACATACACTTCCTCTTCCTCTATACCATTCAAGAAAGTAGTCTTGACATCCATCTGGTGTATCTTCCATTTCATCATTGCAGCCAGAGAAAGTACGGATATAATGGAAGTGTATCTGGCTACAGGTGCAAAGGTTTCTTCATAGTCTATTCCCTCTTTCTAAGAGAAACCCTGAGCTACAAATCTTGCCTTATATTTTTCAATGCTACCGTCTGCAGCATGTTTGATCTTGTATATCCATTTGGAAGTTACAACTGACTTCCTGTCTGGTCTTGGGACAACATTCCAAACATCATTCTTCATGATTGATTGGTACTCTTCGATCATAGCATCCTTCCATTCTTTCCATTTTGCCACTTCTTCATAACTAGAAGGTTCTTTATCAATGAAATCACATGGTAAAGCTACATACCCAGAACAGGATCTGGTCATCTTTCTTTCTCTGTGATTCTCTTCTAGAGCCCCATATCTTTTCGCACCTTGGATAAGTTCTCGTACCCAAGCAGGTTTTCTCTTATGAGGATTCTTCTCAAGAGGTGGATCTATAGGTCTTTGTGGTTCTTCAAATTCTCGATCTTCTTCTTGAGTTTCTTCATTCATAGTTGTATCATGAATTCTGGGTGCTTTTGCTTCTTCAGGTTCTTCAACAGGTCTCTTTCTAGATTTGTTGTAAGCTGTGTCTTCATCAAATGTCGCATCCCTGCTGATGTCAATATTCTTGTATCCTGGGAAATATATTCTGTAATCCTTTTAGCTTTCAGAGTATCCCACAAATATACCCTTATTTCCTGAAGGATCTAATTTAGTCCTCTTCTCTTTTGGAATGTGGATGTACATAGGACAGCCGAATATTCTGAGATGGCTGACTTCTGGTTTCTTGCTGGAGAAGACTTCTTCAGGAGTCTTGTTCTCAAGTACTCTATGTGGAGTATGGCTATGTAAATACATCGTTGTTCTGGAAGCTTCTACCCAAATATGCATAGGAAGGTCTTGATCATCAATCATTGCTTTTGCAGCTTCCATGATAGTTATGTTCTTCCGTTCTACAATCCCATTCTATTGTGGATTATAAGGAGTGGACAACTCCCTCTTAATCCCTGATTCTTTGCATAACTCTTTGAATTCATTTGATGTGAATTCTCTGCCATTGCCTGATCGAATGGTATTGATCTTCTTTTCATTATGGTTCTAGATCAAGTCTAACTAAATACTTCGTCTTTGTTCTTTATGAAGTAAACCCATGTCTTCCCAGAAAAGTCACCAATAAAAGAAACATAGTATGCATACCCTCTTAGTGAGTTTGATGACATAGGACCACATACATCAGAGTGGATGATTTCCAAGATTCCTTTTTCTTTGATTTCACTGCTTGGAAATGTCTTCTTTGTATTCTTTCCTTTCACACATCCTTTGTAGACCCCATCATGTTTTTCTTGTATTTCTAGAAGACCTTCGACAGCTTTGCTTGCAATAGGTAGTGCTCTGTAATGCACATTTTCAAGCCTTCTATGCCAAAGTTCACTTGGCTCTACTATGTCATGGACCAAGGCTTGTTATGGATGGCCCTTCAATTTGTACAATCCTCCTTCTTGTTCTCCAATCACTACCACATCATCGATAGTATTTCCTTTTGGCCACATGATGACTTGACCATCTATGAATGCAACCCGCATTCCTTTTTCATCTAACACTGATATGGAGAGAAGGTTCTTCTTGAGTCCTAGAAAAAACAGTACTTCTTTCATTGTTAGAGATTTTCTAGAGTCTAACTTATAGGAAGATTCCCCACTACCTTTTATTGGATATTGGTAGTCATCTCCTAGCTTTACCTTGTGAGGTGATTCATGTTCTGACAGTCTCACAAAGGATTCCTTGAATCTAGTCATATGTTTGGAAGCCCCACTGTCTATAATCCAATCATCATTTCCATGAGTAATGTTACCTATGAGAGCGGAGATCAAAACATATTCATCCTCGCTTGAAGAATCTTCACTTTCATATCTAGATCTCTTCCTAGATGGTTCATCATCCTCTGTAGCATGAGCATGATGTCTTCTTTTGTTGCTTCTCTTCATTATCTTCTATTTCTTAGGACAATTCCTTGCATAGTGTCCTGCTTCATCACATGTATAGCATATGATCCTAGATACATATTTTCTAGTGTTATCTTTGTGAGAGTGCTTACCTCTGGAGCTATGAGGTCTTCTTTTGTTTGACTTGGAGTGAGACTTGGAGTGTACCATGAGAGCTTGATCTTCACTTCCCATGTTCTCTTCTTGAGCTGCTATCCGAGCTTCTTCTTGAGAGCACTCTTCCCATAGTCTGCTGAACTTGAATAACTTCTTTCTAGCACAGATTCCTTGGATGAAAGAATCCCATGACCCAGGAAGGCCATTCAAGGTAGTCATTACAATCTATGCATCTTCCAGTTCTTCATCAACTACTTCTAGTTTCTCTTTGATCTAAGAAACTCTTGTGAAGTAAGACTGTATTGTTTCTTCATTCTAAATCTTCACATTCTTCAGTTGGTTTCTCATAATCATCTTCTGGTTTATGTTCTTCCCTTCAAAAAATTTGGTTAGGGCATCAAACATAGCTTTAGGTGTCTTGAGAGAGGACACATGTGGGATAAGGTGATCCTTGATAGAATCAACAATGATCCTCTTTTCCATAACCATCTTCTTCTTATGTAAGGCCTTTGCCTCATCTCCCTCTAGAACTGGAACCTCCTCATGGATGTAGGAGTCTAACTCATTCTTTTCTAGGACCAAGGAGATCCTATACTTCTAGGCTTGGAATTTATCAACCCCCTCAATATTTTCATCAAGCTTGGTATGATGAGACATCTTAACTGAGAACATCAAATGGAAATACAAAATATTTTAGATCTTACTAGGTTCAAGATGTCGGATCTGAAACTTGAGCTGAAATCCTGTAGAGTTGGTTCAAGAGAAAATTAGGGTTTTGTTTTTCCAGAGTTTTGTCCACCCAAATGCCTTGAAATTTTTCCCTAACTTTGATTTTGGAGAGGAGATCAATCCAGGCCTAGGCTCACTGAAAAATTCCTCTTCTGTAAAAAGCCCTAATTTTTGATAGCAGTGACAGGTCCAAAACGGAAAAACCTCAGAATTCGATTCTGCTTCGACAGAAAGATGCACCCTAAGGAGGAGAGTTATTCCACCTTACTTTTGCTGAAAATATATGGAGGAAGATCCATAAACTAGGAATCCCTATTTCCCGTAGCTGCACAGTGTCTTCTTCTTAGGTTAGCTCTGATGCCATGTTAGTTTTTCAACATTTAAGCTAGCATTATGTTAGGATATTTACTGAGAGAACAACAAGTACAGAAATCAAACACAAGATACAATGAACACAGTGTTTTTCATTGGGGAAACCATAAATGGAGAAAACCCCACAACTTCATCAGAGATAGAATCAACACAAGATGTAAAACCCCAAAATAGTAAGATGCACTCCCGACAGCAGTAATCTTCTTCTTGTCTAGCCCCTGTGTCTTCTCCTTCATCAACTATGCAATACACTTGAGTGTGTGAGTGATGTATGCTAAATAGAGACCCCAGCTCTCTATTTATACTAATCCCAACATGACTAAAACCCTACTAGGGCCGACCTCTACTAGGAGAGTCTAATAACCCTAGTGCCCCGGAACTGCGGGGACTTTAACCCTTACACAATTGGAGGGTTACCCACTATGACTTGACATTACTTGTTTACATTATTGATTCTCCCAATCGGAACATCAGTATTATTCTTGGACATTGATCTAGGAACAAAGTATCAATCTCATCAAAGAATAATCAACAAATAACTCATGAAATGGTGTTAATCAGAACCGGAATTGGATTCCTCTCTGTATATTTAATAAACAATGAATGGTTACAATACCAATATCAAGCAATAGCTTCAATTAATGAGAAATTTGAATACCTAAGGAGGCAATTCCAAATCATGAGTGATTCTGGATTAACTAACTATCATCCATTGAATCACACTCAGTTAACCACTTGACCAAAACCCTAATTGACTCACCAAACCCTAACTGAAGTCGAAGTGCAATAAATGATTGAATCTCAACTGAAGGAGATTAGAAACATGTCATAGCAATCCAACCATCAAGTGCTAGTGCTCCATGACTTCAATGAACCCCGATGAGGTTAACTGGAGCTGAAATGATCATCAGAAGTTGGTGGAGGCGCCCCTATTGACTCCAGATCATTAAATAATATTAAATAATCATTAAATAATATACTTAATGAGAGGAGGTGCCTTAATTGACTGGTTGAACTGATTGTAACCACCAGTTAGCAATTAGGTGCATTAATATCACTCAGATCACCCCTAGAGTGCTCCAGTTAGCCTCCTTGACTGTAGGAGAAGGCTAAGTTACCCTCCTTGACTGTAGGTAGGTGTGGGTGTGACTAGCTGATGGCAATTAATGCTCCACTAATGTCAATTAATGTAAATTATACTTAGGATAGTGGTTTAACTAGGCCAGTTTGACCAAAAAGAGTGTGTATGATGGTAAATGTCTCTAACACCCCCCCTTAAGCCATACTCAAGAAGAGTTAGAAAACATAGATGCATAAAAATGCTAGGGCCCTGGCAACTAAGGCCATAGGTCACCCTGTATAATGCTGAAACTGAAACAATGCTCAAAACAAACTAAGTGAGGAAAAGAGGGAAAACCAAGTGGGAAAAAACCCCCCCTCAAGCTGAACACTAAAAGTAGTCTGGATCACCCTGATGAACTCACCCCCAATAGTGAACAGAGGTAAGTGAACTTATTTTCTGAAAATCTCTTGGTGAAGATGTATGCAATCTGCTCATCAGTCGAGCAGTATTGCAGAATGATGGTCATGTCATGCACTAGCTCCCTGATATAGTGCATGTGAATCTCTACATGCTTGGTCCTCTTCCTGGTAACTGGATCCATGGATATCTTAATAGCACTCTGGTTGTCACAAAAGAGGACAGTGGACAAATTACTACCAAGATCAAACTCTGAAAGAATTCCTTGCAACCAAACTGCTTGGATGCAAGCATTCACCGCTCTTCAATACTCAGCCTCTGCTGAAGACAGTGCTATAGTAGCCTGCTTTTTTCTTGACCAGCAAATGGAGCCACCAACAAACATGAATATATATCCGGAAGTTGACTTCCGATCAATAGAATCACCCACCCAATCGGAATCTGTGTATCCAACCAGCTCTAGCTTGGAGTTTGCAGCATAGTGAATGCCGTAGGTCCTGGTTCCCTGAATGTACTGGAGGATCCTCTTGGCTGCCTTCCAATAAAAATCATGAGGCTACTACATGTATCTTGATATAGCATGTTGATGTATATGTAACTTCGGAATGTATTCTTATATGTATTTTATATATTGTAACCCGATGTTTATTCCGTGATGTTTCTATTATGTATTTGAGTCATATTATCTTACCCCGATGTTCCGATCGGGAGGATTATTAATGTAAACAAATCTTGTCAAGTCATTAGGTAATTCCCCACAGTTTCGGGGCACTTGGGTTATTATACACTAATTAAGGTGTAGGCTCGAGTAAGTAATTGTAAGTTAATCCTACATGGTTGAGTGCACTTCAAGTCAACGAAAGAATATAAATAGAGAGTGAGAGTCTCTCTATTTATCACTTGTGAATTGCATCACTTGCTCTCTCAAGTGTGGCGCACCTTTGGAGAAGGAAATACTTTGGCTTGACAGAAGACAGAAGGCTGCTGTTGTGTTGCGAGGTCATCTTACTGTTTTGGGTTCACATCTTGTGGTGATACTATCTTAGAGGAAGTTGAGGGGTTTTCTCCATTTATGGTTTCCCCTCCTAAAATATTTGTGTCTCTTGTATCTTGTGATGTGCTTATGTGATTGGTGTACTTGTTATTCTCTCAGTGAAAAGATCTTATCATAATGCTAGCTTAAATGTTGAAAAACTAACATGGTATCAGAGCTAACCTGAGAAGAAGACATTGTGCAGCTACAGGAACTAGGGCTTCCTATTTTGTGGATCTTCCTCCAGATATTTTCAGCAAAAGTATGCTAGGATGACTCTCCATTGAAGGGTGCATCTTTCTGTCGATGCGGAATTCAATTTCAAGCATTTTCAGTTTCGATGTGGAAATTAGGTATTTCTACACAAGAGGAATTTTTGAGTGAGACCAGCATAGGGTTATTCTCCTCATCAAAACCGAAGTTTAGAGACCTGGATCAAGAAATTTGGTTGGGTGAAACTCCAGGAAAGTCAAACCCTAGTTTGACCCTGAGCTAGGAGAAACCCTAAATACTAAAACTGCTAAGTTTTGGTACAGTCACTATATTCCGCGATTGGCGAAGTCTCAAAAGCTGAAAATTTCAGGGGCCGAAGATAAAATCCTGATGAACGTCTAAAGCTCAGCCTCAGATTCGCTGTATTCTGGGAGATATGATCTCTCAAACTTAGGGTTCTAGCCTCTTCCAGAAATCATCCATAAATAGGACACCTGGGGAAAATTGCAATATCTTGGGCTACAGAGGTCCAAATAGAATTCCTGAAGATGTTCCAGAAAGGGCATAGACTGTACTTTCTGTGATCTGAAGATCAGACTCAGGATATGAATCACAAATAGTAACAGGCATTTCTGCAGAAGAAATTAGAAAATTAGGGCTTCCTGTTCCGGGAGCTTCCCTCCACTGTTTTCAGAAAAGGAGTACATTGGACAGCTCCATTTGAAGAGATCTATCTGTTCATCCAATCAAATCTGAAATATTCCAAGTTTTGAAAATTAGGGTTTCTGCGACAAACCCTAGATCAGAAAACTCCAGGACAAGGGCGGACACCTCAAATTGGTAAGATCTAATCCTTTGCTATTTCCATTTGAGGTTCTCATTTCAAAATGATCAGCTTGATGATAAGCTTGGTGAAGTTGACAACTTCCAAGCATAGAATTATTTTATCTCTCTGGATTGGACACCTACATGAGTATAGAGGTTCCAGTTTCAGAGGGAGATGAGGCCAAAGAAGACATCATGCTCATGCTGCAGAGGATGATGAACCATCCAAAAAGAGATCCAGACATGAAAGTGAAGATTCTTCAAGCAAGGATGAATATGTTCTGATATCAACTCTCATAGGTAACATTATTCATGGAAGTGATGATTGGCTTATAGACAGTGGGGCTTCCAAACATATGACGGGATTCAAGGAATATTTTGTGAGACTATCAAAACATGAATGACTAGGAGATGACTACCAATGTCCAATAAAAGGTAGTGGGGAATATTCATACAAGCTATACTTTGGTAAGTCTCTAACAATGAAAGAAGTATTGTTTGTGCTAGGATTGAAGAAGAACCTTCTCTCCATTTCAACATTGATGCAAAAGGAATGCGGGCTACATTCATAGATGGTCAAATCATCATGTGGCCAAAAGGAAAGACTATCGATGATGCGGTAGTGATTGGAGAACAAGAAGGAGGCTTGTATAAATTGAAGGGATATCTAGAACAAGCCTTGATCCATGAAACAGTAGAGCCAAATGATCTTTGACATAGAAGGCTTGCACATGTGCATTACAGAGCACTACCTATTGCAAGCAAAGCTGTTGAAGGTCTTCCTGAATCTCAAGCTATTTGAAGGGAAGAACAAAATCAGAATATGACCTAAAGAATCCAGTTGAACAATGTGAAGATCTAGAATGCAGAGACCATGCAGTCATAAGAGTCTCTCAAATCAAAGAACAACTTGAAGCATTAAAAGAAAAAAGTGAAGAATGCAAAAGTGGTGATGGCCACCTTGAATGGCCTCCCAGGATCGTAGAATTCATTCATTCAAGGAATGTGTTCCAGAAGGAAGTGATTACTTTCAGAAGACTCCGTGAAGAAGAAGAAGCTTGAATCATAAGAAGAGAAGAGAAGATGGGAGAAACTAAAGATCAAGATATTTCCATCCAAAGAAGATCCATCAAGCAATGAGGAATATGAAGAACTCAACTCTTGAAGAACTTCTTATCCACCTTAGCTTTTGGATAAGAAACAATGCTATTATGAATGAAGAAGACGATGAAGCTGAAGGCTCAAGGAGTCTACCCTCGAAAAAAATAAAGATAAGTATTCAATTGTCATTTCATTATATTATTTTGTTATGCATTTGTTTATATTCAGTTAGTGTATTATGCATGATAGGATGTTTGCATTAATGACAGAATACTACTAATATGCATGTGATGGGTAAGTAGCTCATGGGGCTATACAAATTCTCCATTGCTACTTATCTAGAATGAAACCTCTTTGCTGACATATTGGATTAGTGCACAATCTCAATGTTGTCCTGGTAGAGATGGAAGGCATCTAGAAAGTTTCAATGAGATATGGATGAATGTTGTATTGGATAAAGTAGTTGCATGATCATATATTTATGCATAAGTGTTTTCCAGTATAAATATTCCTTATGAAATGTTTCTAACCATACAATTGCATTTGAATTGTAGGAAATATCGCATACATAATCGCCTACAAGGAAAGAAGAATGAAGACTTGTTCCAAAGAACAAGTGACGACAGTTCAAAGACAAAGAATAATGTGACGAGTGCAGTGACATCATTGATGCAGAACCTTCCATCCACCAAGAAGAAAGGGAAGACCAATTCAAAAAGAATGATGTCAGGGCACAGTATCAAGACCTGAAGAGAAGTTCATAGTTCCATCATGCAGTAGATGGAAACATGGTGGGGTACAAAGCAAGATTCGTAGAATGAGGCTTCTCACGAAAGGAAGGCCTAGACTACGAAGAGACATTTGCATCCAGTAAGAGTTGAAACAAATACATGATGAGATTGACGAAGATCTTAACCTTGGCTAAAAGGTTGAAGATGAAATTCTATACACTAGATGGATGCATAGAATACTAGTAGCATAGGAAGCTACTTGTCACTCAGGTACAGAATGTTTTCAGTGCATAGAGCACAGAAGATAGAGGGAGTATGATGCTCCACTTCAGAGGGAGTGACTACAGAATATCTTGAGGTTTGACATGGTACAACAGGATGAGCATATTACTGATGACTCTAGGCTTTACTAAGAGTAAAGTGGATTCCAACCTTTGCTCCAAAGTTGAAGGTGGAAGACCAGTGATGCTCCTGTTATGTGTCGATGCACTATTGTTCTAGGTATGGAGGTGTGGCAGAGTATAGATGGAATATTCCTTGGACAAGGGAAGTATGAAGTAGAGATCCTGAAGAGGTTCAGGATGATGGACTGCATGGCCACACCTATGGCATCGAACCTGAAGCTATTGAGTGATGCTTCTTCAGAGATGGTTGATACTACGATGTATCGTCAGATGATTGGGTCCTTGATGTACCTGAGACCAAATATTTTCTTTGCTATGAACACATTGAGACATGTTCACCTGATGGTTGCAAAGCATGCAGGGGTATAGTTTATTATGGGCTCAAGTATGATGTGAATCAGAAGATTAACCTGGAGGGTTATGTTGATTCAGATTGGGCAGGCAGTGCCATCGACAGGAAGAGTACTTCAGGATGTTGCTTCAGTATGGGATCAGGTGTGATCTCTTGGTTTAGCAGGAAGAAATCCTGTGTGGCACTGAGTATAGCTGAAGCAGAGTATGTCGCAGCTTGTTCAGCTAGATGTGAGGTAGTATGGCTATGGAAGCTACTGTCTGATATATTTGATCTCCAGTTAGATGCTACTTGTATACATTGTGACAACCAGAGTTGCGTGAAGTTGTCAGAGAATCCAGTGTTTCATGACAAGTCGAAGCATATCGAGATCAAGTATCACTATATCAGGGATATGGTGCAGAGAGGAGCAGTGAAGCTCCTGTATGTTGCGACGGAGGAACAGGTAGCTGATGTATTGATGAAGCCATTGGCTAGGATGAAGTTTGAGTACTTCAGAGAGAGACTTGGTGTTCTCCAGATCAAGGTTTCCTCCCAGGGAAAGTGATGAGTCCCAAAGCCATTCTGACAAGGAGGTCAGATGTAAGGGCTGAGCCATTCTGTCATGGTGAGAGGATTCAGTTCCTTCCATGTCAGATATGAGTGCTATAGATCCATAGCCATTCTGACGAGCAGGTCAGATGTAAGGGCTGAGCCATTCTGTCATGGTGAGAGGATTCAGTTCCTTCCATGTCAGATATGAGTGCTGAGATTGAGAGTCATTCTAATGAGTAGGTCAGATGTAAGGGCTATGCCATTCTGTTCATGGCTAAAGGATTTAGTTCCTTCCATGTCAGATGTAAGTGCAGAAATCTCTCCTCATTGTGAGCTGAGAGTCTTCCATCGTTGGATGGGATTGTGCCATTCTGACGAGGAGGGCAGATGTAAGGGCAGGGCCCTTCTATTCATGGCTAAAGGATTAAGTTCCTCCCATGTCAGATATAAGTGCAGAAATCTCTCTCCTCTTGCGAGCTGAGAGTCTTCCATCATTGTGGCGGAGGTGGCTCCTGCCTGGATGGGATTGTGCCATTCTGACGAGCAGGTCAGATGTAAGGGCAGTGCCATTCTATTCATGGCTAAAGGATTGGTTCCTTCCATGACTGATGTAAGTGCAGAAATCTCTCCTCATTATGGGTGAGAGTCTTCCATCATTGTGGTGGAGGTGGCTCTTGCCTGGATGGGATTGTGCCATTCCGACATGGTGAGAGGATTGGTTCCTTCCATGGTCGGATGTAAGGC
>LPNX011181283.1:3491-67498 GCA_001517045.1 Pseudotsuga menziesii | reverse complement strand
ACATCTGGTATGAAAAAGGACCAGCCCTGTGATGCCTCATCTAGTATGAAAAAGGACTAGCCCTGGGAAGACACATCTAGTATGAAAAAGGACTAGCTCTATTTGGATGCCACATCCAGCATGAAAAAGGGCTGGCTCTGTTAAGACTCATCTAGTATGAAAAAGGACTAGCTCTGAGTAGATGGTACATCCAGCATGAAAAAGGGCTGGCTCTATAGAACTTCCTATGACGAGATAGTATACACATGATGCTGACCAGTGGAGATCCAGATCGAGCTATGATCCAGATCCAGTTATGATGACTCTGAGAGATCCAGATCGAGTGATGATCCAGATCCAGCAGTGGTGATCCAGATCGAGTGATGATCTAGATCCTATGATGATGTCCTAGGATGATCCAGATCCAGATGACTTGAAGATGAAGATGACTTGAAGACAAAGAAGACTTGATGACAGAGATGACTTGAAGACGAACATGATCCAGTGATACAGAGAAAAAGACCAGTGCTGAAAATTGTGTCAAAAGAGTACCTTCCTAGTTAAGAGGGAGTGTTGATGTATATGTAACTTCGGAATGTATTCTTATATGTATTTTATATATTGTAACCCAATGTTTATTCCGGGATGTTTCTATTATGTATTTGAGTCATATTATCTTACCCCGATGTTCCGATCAGGAGGATTATTAATGTAAACAAGTCTTGTCAAGTCATTAGGTAAGTCCCCACAGTTTCGGGGAACTTGGGTTATTATACACTAATTAAGGTGTAGGCTCGAGTAAGTAATTGTAAGTTAAGCCTACATGGTTGAGTGCACTTCAAGTCAACGGAAGAATATAAATAGAGAGTGAGAGTCTCTCTATTTATCACTTGTGAATTGCATCACTTGCTCTCTCAAGTGTGGCACACCTTTGGAGAAGGAAATACTTTGGCTTGATAGAAGACAGAAGGCTGCTGTTGTGTTGCGAGGTCATCTTACTATTTTTGGTTCACATATTGTGGTGATACTATCTTAGAGGAAGTTGAGGGGTTTTCTCCATTTATGGTTTCCCCTCCTAAAATCTTTGTGTCTCTTGTATCTTGTGATGTGCTTATGTGATTGCTGTACTTGTTATTCTCTCAGTGAAAAGATCTTATCATAATGCTAGCTTAAATGTTGAAAAACTAACATAGCATTCATGGCATAACAAATATCAGGCCTAGAATGTGTCAAGTACAACAAGCTACCAGTCAGCTATTGATAGATAGTGCAGTCCATGGGAGGTGTGTGTTTTCCTTCTTCAAGGTTGATCCCTGAAAGGAAAGGGAATGGTGTAGGCATAAATTCAGCCATGTTAAACTTGAATAACAGGTCTGAAATGTATTTGAACTGAGTGACCATAATCCCACCATAAGTTTGCTCGATTTCGAGCCCCGAAAATTGTCTTAGAAGCCCCAAATCACTCATTTCAAAGGCATTGTGGAGAGCAGTTTTGATGGCTAAAATGGAGGCAACTGTGCTACCTGTGATCAGTAAGTCATCAAAATATAAAACAATGATAATTATATGACCATAATTCTCCTGTAAATACATATTTGTATCTAATCTACATCTCTGAAAGTTTTGTGAAAGAAGGAAGGCATCCATCTTGGAATACCACTCTCTTGGGGCATGTTTTAACCCGTATAGTGACTTCTTTAGCTTGCAAACCAAAGATGGATCAGTGATGTAGCCCTCAGGTGGCTTCATGTATATCTCCTCATGAATATCTCTATGTAGAAATGCTGACTTAGCATCCATGTGATGCACCTCCCAGTGCTTGGATGTTGAAATAGCCAAAACAAGGCGGATGGAGTCCATTTTTGCAACTGGTGCAAAGGTCTCATGGTAGTCCACTCCTTGGACGTGAGAGAAACCTTTTGCTACCAAACTTGCCTTATATTTGTAGGTGCTTCCATTAGTAGCAACCTTTTTCTGAAACACCCACTTGCATTGAACCAATTTCCTTCCCAGAGGAAGAGAAACTAGCTCCCAAGTAGTGTTTTTCTGAAGAGAATTCATCTCTTCATCCATGGAAACTTCCCATCTTGGATCATTCCGAGCATGGTAGTAGGATTTTGGATCTGAAATAATAATCACATATAAAGTTTCAGACAACAAATTATCAAAACAAGAGAGCGCAATACCTGCTCTTTGGAAATCAGACTGGGTTCTCCTTGGATCATCCGGATTTCCAATGTTTTCTCATGTAGAGGAGAGTGTCTGTTAGGCCTGTTGCCGCCTTTCACACACCTAGGTCACGTGGTAGAAATATTCAAGCCAATCGGTGTGTCCTTGGGGGCAAGTCTCGAGTCAAGGCTGTCACCTTGTTCTTGACTCCTCCATTTAGGCTCAACTCCTAATGAATCCAAGGGGGGTAGACCCTATTAAGTTGCTAAGGATAATTACTTAGTGTTGTGATGTTAAACTGACTGAGTTACTTAGGAGTTTGCAATTTAACTATAGATAATCAAAGATGGCAAGATATGAAAATAAACACACGAAAGCACAATGCTGAGACACAATGTATATATAAAACAAGAAAATAACCAGTGCCTTAGAATGGAGTCAGAAAATAGAAACAATGTACTTGCATGTGCTTGGAGTGAGTGTTTTGCAATTGCCTCTTGGTATGTTTTAAGTTAAAAATGAAGTGTGAGTTGATTAAAATTAGGCGAAGGGGGAACTCCAGATATACCTAAGAGTACTTGGAGTATGTCCAAAACTAAACCTTCATGGCTACCCGCAAGGAATATGTGGGCTGAAATGGAGTCTCTGGGGCTATTGTTCATAATGCACCCGTTAGGGTGTGACAGAGATTGGCGCCCTGAGGTCACTTTTCAGAAGTTCCCGCTTCCTTTGAGTATTTTTCCACCGTAAAAGCTTTGATCTAGGTGTTGGATTTTCACCTGATGGTTTGTTAGTTGGGGAGAGTGAGTCCTAATTATACTAGTCACCGAAGTGATTTTGATACATCTTGACTAATCAGACGAACCACAGCCAAGTGCAGAGCATACACACTGGAGTCTTGTCAATTTTAGTAAGTTTTAAACTGGGTGTTCTTGTTTAAAGGAAAACCCTCCAGGAACCTCTTTTGATCCAAGTGGATCTAAATCGGGGAATGGAGGAGGGTTTAATTTTATACTAGATAAAAAACAAATGATCGAAAAGAAACAGATACACAATTCTAGTTTTCTAATTAGTCTTACCACGAATCTCTTTCCCCTTTCGGGTCAATCGAGAAATTGTGGGGTAAGTATTATGATTACTTTGAAAAAAAAGTGGAATATGAAATTAACAATAAAATCAAGTATACTACCCTGAAAATTAGATCAATGCTAGTTTGAAAATAAATGAGCAGAAAGCGACGAAAAGGACACTGATGCAAATCCCCCTGGGGGGATGGGGAATGGGCTCGAAAAAGCCTATTCCAAAAATAATTTTATTTTTTATTGGTTACAATATCAGTGAACTGAAATATTAGAAACTTCTTGGTCCTTATATAGGCTGAAACCAAGATCTTACAACTTTGCAAAAATTTTAAGATTTTAGTGAAAAGAGAGACCCCTGGGGGGATTTGAACGCTCCTGAGGCCACTTTCGGACAGCAGCTTCCTTTATTTTCTGTCAGAACTGGTAAAATATAGCAATCATGTTAGAATAAAATATTCACAAAAGCATTTTAATAGTACCTTTGGATTAGCCTACCTTATCTATAAAAAAATGAAGTTAAAACTAGCTAAACAGGCGAAAAAGGAACCAAGGAAAGCAAGCTTTCCTTGGGATCTTGGATTGATTTTTGTGCAGCCAATGAAGTATGCACTGATTGCTTTCTTTAATCTCTTTTAAAATAGAAAGGAAAATTGGTGCATGCAACCTACTGATTCTCTTTAACTTGTCATGCAAAATGGACGATTTCCTTATGCTAGATCTAGAAGACTTAATGATATTTTCAGAATTTAGATCTACACTATGAGCTCTGAAATATCAGATCTATGTATATTTTACTTTGATGAAACAGATCCAAATGATAACAAAGCTTTTACACACCGTAACCAGGTAAGAAAATTGATTTTTTATAGAAATGAGAAGAAGAGGAGAGAAGGTTGGATCGTTGCTTGAATGGAGCAAGTTGAAAGGAGGCCCTTTTGTGGAGTGCTGAGGGCAGAGTATTGATCTTATTGGATAGGAATGGCATCAATATATATCCACACCTTCATCCAATCAGGAACCTGCAACTAAATAACACAAGCCTGCACACACGTCGTGAGATCTGGATATAGATGTATAAAGCAACAAAAATGAAAGATTATGCAAAAGTAATGTTATTTAAGCATATAAATGAAATTTTTGAGCATACATCATATGGATAAAAAAGATCAAGTAATATAACTTGCCTAGTTTACACCCTTAGTTGATTCAATCGAATCCTTGAAGCCAGAGCACAGAAGCAGCATAGAATTTGACAAGAAATTGCAGCTACCACATCAGCAGCATAACATTGAGAATCCACACATACACATGCACTACATAGTATAGCCTCCAAAGCTTCTTTATTCACAAATGATGATCAAGTACAGAGTTACAATGGCAAGCCCTTTAGTCTAGCTCTAACTAGCTTGGAAGAGGTTGCTGTGCTTGGATATATACAAAAACCAGGAGATCCAGCCCAGGGGGGCGCAAATCCCAAGGAGATAGACCAAATATGCTGATGGAGAGTCCATCAATGCCTGATCTGTGTCTAACTGAGCCAGATCTGAGTCTCAGTGAGTGCAATTGTTAATTGGAGAGCTGATCTGATTGACACCTCAACCTGTTGACTGAAGCATCCACCAAAACTCATCCAGATGAGCCAAAACATGTTGAGGAGAGAGGGAGGGCGAAATTCCCCATAAAGGATGTTGAAGATCAACTCTGGATCTGATTTGATCACCTCCTTCAGTCAAGAATTTGTCAGATCCAGTCAATCTGCTTCAGATCTGACTGATTTCAATCAAATCGGCTGAGAATCCACTGATCTATAATTTTGATTTGCTCCATTATTCATCAATTTATTAATTAAAATAATCAATAATTGATTTTTGGGGTTTTCTGACCTGAGTGATGGAAAATCACTCAAAACAAGGAAATAGTGGGTCCATGGGTTTACATGGTGCTCTTAGCTTGAAAATGAGCACCTACATGACTGAAACTGACTATTTGGCCCACTTTTATTACAAAATCAATTTTTCCAATTAAACTATTAAAAAATAACCTAAGTTTTGGAAAAAATTAATTTTAATAAAAAACAATGAAAAAAACTAAAAAATTGAAAAATTGAAAAAACCTAGGGGGACTTAGACATGTTCATATGACTCGACCATGATGTCTAGCATGCTTATAAATTGACACATAGACTCTAATAACCTCAATAGGCCTAAATTCCAAGACGACCACCCCAACTTTGGAGTTATGGAGTGAAAAACTCAGAAATTATCAGTCGTTTATTCAACAACCAATAATAACCAATGGAAAAAACACCCTGGGCTGATCGGATTGACAAATAAAGTCTAAGAGACCGATTCTTTTACAGACACTATCATGCTAGAAAATATATTACAATTCCCCCATGGGGTATGAATATGTGATATAGTACAACAAAGCTTCCAAGAAGCAAGACTGAAAGTTCTCTGAAGTTCGAACAAGTTATCCTTGTCAAGTTCACCAGGCTCACTTGATAAAAAACCACTAAGTACAACTTAGGTGGTAACATTCTGGCTCCAACTGTGGTACACGTGCTCGATCTGGTCTTTAAGGCAAGGAGAGGATACGAGAACACCAGAATCTATGGTTTATATACCCTGTAAAAACATCTCAACTTGACAAAAAAAACCTTAGTAGCACAAGCTTTACATAAAAAACCAAATGAACCATTAAGCTGATTTATTTAAACAAAATAAATGTAACTAACTAATGAAAACAAAAATGTTTGATTATAGCTAAGTACAAAACAAAAAATGCAGAAAGTAAATGCTCTTTTTCAAGGAGCTTATTTTCCTACTCTAAGCATGATATAAAAAGGGTTAAGTGTAATCAGAAATCAAATGTAACCACCTAAGAATTTTATTAACATAAAAAAAAAAATTTCCTTGTCTTTGGTTACCAGCCAAAGTAAGGATACTTTATTCAGAAAATGCAAACCTGCGTGATGATCCAGAAGGGGAGGGATGGATGGGAAATCATAGGCATGAATAATGTCGTCAAATTCCTCCCAAACTGGTAAGTGCTTGCACAGGCTACTTCTATGCATGACTGGATAGGGTTGATGTACAAACGGGAATGATGAGGTAGATTGAATACACCATCATACTGATCATCAAGGCTTACCAGATGATAATTCACTCTATAAGCCCCAAGCGGCTCCAAGTCATGAGGAAACTCTATATGTGAAGATGATAGTTGAGATTGACATTCTAATAACTGCATCACATCTGTCTTTTCACAACACTACTTCTCCATGTCTTCATTATTGATACCTTTGTGTGGCTTTGCATGATATGACTCTGAATGATCATATAAGAGTTTTGAATGTTGCTTTTCCATACTAGGATTTTCCAAGGTCTCCATATCCATGCTTCCCTCTATGGAAGTATAGTAGATTGGACTTCCACAAATTTCTAAATAGACACTCCCCTTGCTGGATATAGCATAGATAGGATTCTTAATAAGATATCCACAAAAATCCCAATAGTCATCACCATCATCTATGTTAGATGTGATGGATTCCCCATTGTTGATATCAGGTTCCGATATCGAGTTCTCTTTGTCTTCATTACTGATACTGATATATGGCTCAAACTGATCACGTGGATAAACCGCATGCTCCTTTTTCATATCAAAGTTTCCTAAGGCCACATGGTCCATGCTCTCTCCTTCAGATATGCCATAGACAGAAAAATCAACAAAACCATCAAAGGTTTCTGGTTCATTATTTTCCTCTTTATTCATGTCATAGACTGGATTTTCCATGAATGTCCAAGACTCCTCATCAACATCTTTGTCGGGGATAAGGGAGTCTTCATCACTTGTATCATGCTCCAAGATATACTTGTCCTCATTTTCATACTCATCTTCTTCAGAGAAAAGGTCACAAGGTAGTAAACCTTCTAGACTATCATCATTATATGGAGAACACATAGGAGTCCCATCATGTATATTACAGTTTTCATCATAAGTTTCACTATAAGATTCTGCAATGGTTTCATCCTCAGGGTTGTACTGTTTAGATGGTGACAAAGCGTAGGCCTAGCCTACCATGTATATATGATCAGGCTCACTTGCATCTATTTCTTGATTATTGACCTTGGGAATTCCATGTTCCATGACTTGATTTGCAACATAACAAGTGCTTTCTTGGTGGAATTGTTCACAGGGTCTACACCATGGAATTACTTCTTCTACCATGTTAGCTGAGTCTAACTATTTGGAATCCTAGGCTCTTGTTAAGGAAACTTCTTTTGATACATTTGATTCTGCCTAGGCTGAAAGTTCCTAGGTCCATTATTTCTTTCCATTATGATTATTCTATTGTGCATAAGATTCAATTGTGTAGACTGATCTACCATAAGTTGGTTTTGACTAGTAACCAAGTCTTTTATCATGTCTGTTACCTTTTCCATGGGATCTTTAGAGGCTCCCTTTTCTTCTGATTCAAAGGCTTTTCCCCTTTCTTTGTTGTATGAAGTGTTTCCCCTAGTGTAACCCAGAATGTTGGATTTGCCTGAACATTGCATATTCCTTTCTATTTTATCGGCCAATTCCTGAGTAGTTTTTAGATCGATCGGCTCTTTGTCCCTTAACTGGTACCTTAAATCACCAGTGAAAGCTTCGATGTAAGATATTAGGATGGAGGCATCCCGTGGCTTGATTTCTCTAGGGAGGTCCGCAACCACACGCCTGAACTTAGTATTAAATTCATCAATGGTTTCATTCTCCATCTTCTTTATGTTATGGAGGGCAGCAAGCAGATGTCTTGGTTCTTTCTTTTCCCCCCATTTCTTCTTAAAACCCTCTAGGAATTCACTAAGAGTTTTATATGAATCATCATCTAGGTCGAAGTACCATTCTTCAGCATCATCCTCCAAGGATAAAGCAAAGAGTGTCATTTTGACATCGTCATGGTCATGGGCAGCATCATTGCAATAACTGACCAGGTGCTTTTCAAACTTTCAAAGGTGAGACTTGGAAATGATCACATTATTGCCTTGAAATATGGGGAGCTTCTTGATAGCATATTTTGGAATGGAATGGGGAGCACCTGCTATCTGAGAAAAGTCAAGGGGTTTGAATAATTCTGTCATTTCTTGAGATTGGTGAACATGACTCTCTACAAATATGTGATGGATATCTGAGAGGGATTGGTCTCCTAAATATTCAAGGTTTCTATGAGAAGTCTTCCTATTCAATCTTTCCCTAAAAAACATTTCGGGATCAGGGAGAGGATTGAATAATTGTCGACAGTTTTTTCGGGTAGAAATTCTTGAAGGGATGTTAGACAGTGGACTCGCCAGATGGATTGAGTTTTATTTTTTATTTTTTTTCAAGACTAGATCAATAAAAAGTTTTTATCTTTTTAGTTGTTTAGAAAAAAGTTAAGCTAAGTCATACTCGGGAATAAAAAGATTTATCCCCGACAACGGTGCCAAAAAGTGTTTCCGCCTTTCACACACCTGGGTCATGTGGCAGAAATATTCAAGCCACTCGGTGTGTACTTGGGGGCAAGTCTCGAGTCAAGGCTGTCACCTTGTTCTTGACTCCTCCGTTTAGGCTCAACTCCTAACGAAGCCAAGGGGGGTAGACCCTATTAAGTTGCTAAGGATAATTACTTAGCGTTGTGATGTTAAACTGACTGAGTTACTTAGGAGTTTGCAATTTAACTGTAGATAATCAAAGATGGCAAGATATGAAAATAAACACACGAAAGCACAATGCTGAGACACAATGTATATATAAAACAAGAAAATAACCAGTGCCTTAGAATGGAGTCAGAAAATAGAAACAATGTACTTGCATGTTCTTGGAGTGAGTGTTTTGCGATTGCCTCTTGGTATGTTTTAAGTTAAAAATGAAGTGTGAGTTGATTAAAATTAGGTGAAGGGGGGACTCCAGATATACCCGAGAATACTTGGAGTATGTCCAAAACTAAACCTCCATGGCTACCCACAAGGAATATGTGGGATGAAATGGAGTCTCTGGGGCTATTGTTCATAATGCACCCATTAGGGTGTGACAGAGATCGGTGCCCCGAGGTCACTTTTCAGAAGTTCCCGCTTCCTTTGGGTATTTTGCCACCATAAAAGGTTTGATCTAGGTGTTGGATTTTCACCTGATGGTTTGTCAGTTGGGGAGAGTGAATCCTAATTATACTAGTCAACCAAGTGCTTTTGATATAGCTTGACTGATCGGACGAACTGCAGCCAAGTGCAGAGCATACACACTGGAGTCTTGTCAATTTTAGTAAGTTTTAAACTGGGTGTTCTTGTTTAAAGGAAAACCCTCCAGGAACCTCTTTCGATTCAAGTGGATCTCAATCGGGGAATGGAGAAGGGGTTAATTTTATACTAGCTAAAAAACAAATGATCGAAAAGAAACAGATACACAATTCTAGTTTTCTAATTAGTCCTACCACGAATCTCTTTCTCCTTTCGGGTCAATCAGGAAATCGTGGGGTAAGTATTATGATTACTTTGAAAAACAAAAAGTGGAATATGAAATTAATAATAAAATCAAGTATACTACCCTGCAAATTAGATCAATTCTAGTTTAAAAATAAATGAGCAGAAAGCGACGAAAAGGACATCAACGCAAATCCCCCCAGGGGGGATGGGGAATGGGCTCGAAAGAGCCTATTCCAAAAATAATTTTATTTATTATTGGTTACAACATCAATGAAATGAAATATCAGAAAATTCTTGGTCCTTATATAGGCTGAAACAAATATCTTACAACTTTGCAAAAATTTTAAGATTTTAGTGAAAAGGGAGACCCCTAGGGGGATTTGAACGCTCCTGAGGCCACTTTCGGACAGCAGCTTCCTTTATTTTCTGTCAGACATGATAAAATATAGATATCATATTATAATAACATACACCCAAAATCACTTTAATAGTACCTTTGGATCAGCCTACCTTATCTAAAAAAAAATGAAGTTAAAACTAGCTAAACATGCGAAAAAGGAACCAAGGAAAGCAAGCTTTCCTTGGGATATTGGCTTGTTTTTTTTGCAGCCAATGAAGTATGCACTAATTGCTGGATTTAATCTCTTTGAAAACATAAAGGAAAATTGGTGCATGCAACCTACTGATTCTCTTTAACTTGTCATGCAAAATGGACGATTTCCTTATGCTAGATCTAGAAGACTTAATGATATTTTTCAGAATTGAGATCTACACTATGAGCTTTGAAATATCCGATCTATGTATATTTTACTTTGATGAAACAGATCCAAATGATAACAAAGCTTTTACACACCATAACCAAGTAAGAAAATTGTTTTTTTATAGAAATGAGAAGAAGAGGAGAGAAGGTCAGATCGTTGCTTGAATGGAGCAAGCTGAAAGGAGGCCCTTTTGTGGATTGCTGAGGGACATAGTCTTGAGATTATTGGATAGGAATGGGGTGAATATAGATCCACACCTTCATTCAATTAGGAACCTGCAACTAAATAACACAAGCCTGCACACACCTCGTGAGATCTGGATATAGATGTATAAAGCAACAAAAATGAAAGATTATGCAAAAATAATCTTATTTAAGCATATAACTAAATTTTTTGAGCATACATTATATGGATAAACAAGATCAAGTAATCTAACTTGCCTAGTTTACACCCTTACTTGATTCAACCGAATCCTTGAAGCCAAAGCACAAAAGTAGCACAGAATTTGGCAAGAAATTGCAGCTACCACATCAGCAGCATAACAATGAGAATCCACACATACACATGCACTACATAGTATAGCCTCCAAAGATTTTTTATTCACAAATGATGATCAAGTACAGAGTTACAATGGCAAGCCCTTCAGCCATGCTTTAACTAGCTTGGAAGAGGTTGTTGTGCTTGGATATATACAAAAACCAGGAGATCCAACCTAAGGGGGGCGTAAATCCCAAGGAGATAGAACAAATATGCTGATGGAGAGTCCATCAATGCCTGATCTGTGTCTAACTGAGCCAAATCTGAGTCTCACTAAGTGTAATTGTCAATCAGAGAGATGATCTGACTGACACCTCAACCTGTTGACTGAACCATCCACCAAAACTCATCGAGATGAGCCAAAACGTGTTTAGGAGAGAGGGAGGGAAAAATTCCCCATAAAGGATTCTGAGGATCAACTCAGGATCTGATTTGATCACCTCCTTCAGTCAAGGATTTGTCAGATCGAGTCAATCTGCTTCAAATCTGACTGATTTCAATCAAATTGGCTGAGAATCCACTGATCTATGATTTTGGATTTGCTCCATTATTCATCAATTTATTAATTAAAATAATCAATAATTGATTTTTGGGGCGTTCTGGCCTGAGTGATGGAAAATCACTCAAAACTAGGAAATAGTGGGTCCATGGGTTTACATGGTGCACTTAGCTTGAAAATGAGCACCTACATGACTAAAACTGACTATTTGGCCCACTTTTATTACAAAATCAATTTTTCCAATTAAACTATTAAAAAATAGTCTAAGTTTATAACAGTGGAAAAATAAACATGTCTAAGTTCCCCTAGGTGCTATTTTTTAATAGTTTAATTGGAAAAATTGATTTTGTAATAAAAGTGGGCCAAATAATCGGTTTCAGTCATGTAGGTGCTCATTTTCAAGCTAAGAGCACCATGTAAACCCATGGAACCATTTTTTCCTAAGGTTTGAGTGATATTCCATCACTCAAGTTAGAAAGCCCCAAAAATCAATTATTGATTATTTTAATTAATAAATTAATGAATAATGGAGCAAATCCAAAATCAATAAATCAGTGGATACTCAACCGATTTGACTGAAATCAATCAGATCTGGAGCAAATTGACTAGATCTGACAAATCCTTGACTGAAGGAGGGGATCAAATCAGATCCAGAGTTGATCTATAGCTGTCTTCATGGGGAATTGCACCCTCTTTCTCTCCTCCACATGTGTGGACTCTCCTGGATGCTCTGTGGGCCGATGTGTCGGTGTATGGGTTGATGTGTCAGCTCAATCAAGCCCCTGGTTGACAAGTAGGCTTAGTCTAGCTACAGTTCTGCATTGATGAACTCTCCATCAGTTGATTTCACTTGATTCCATGAGGAATTGTGCCCCCCCCTGGGCTTGATGGCCTGTAATTTGTATATATCCAGGCACAGCCTCCTCTTCCAAGCTAGTTAGAATTGGGATTGAGGTGCTACTGCTATTGTATTGTTGTTATTCTGCATTTGAAATAAAGAAAAGCTTTGGAGGCCAGACAGTGTTGTGCCATTACATGTGTGGATGATTATTGCCTTTATTTTACTGAGGTAACCTGTATCTATTTTCATTTCTTGCTAGTTGCTTGTAGATCTGTGGTTAAGATTGATAATTAGCTTATTACAATATTGATAGGAAAGGTGTTTTTCAATAAGTTTATTGACTGTCACTCTCCTTTGATGCATGTTTAGAGATCTATATTTAGCATGTCCTATAAGCTTATATGCATGTTATCTTGAATCTCTTTGTATGTACTAATCGGATCTCACAGGTTTCTTGGCAAGTTCTTTGATTTCAGCTGAGTTGCAGGTTCATACTTTGGAGAGGATGCTGATGTAGCTTGCTTCTTCATTCTCTTCAAAACATTTCAAAGGCATAGTCTCTTGACATTCCACCTGAAAGCTCTACTGTGGATCTTCAAGGAAACCAACATTTCTTTCCTCCTCTTCCTTCGTCAAAATCAACACTTTACCCGGTTACTTTGTTCATTTCATAGATTTGATTTCAGTTGGATATATTTCATCAAAGTAAAATACACATATATCTGATATTTCATAGCTCACAGTCTAGATCTTGCACTCAAAAAAGTTTCATAAGCATTCTAGATCTAGCTTTAGGGAAATCGTCTTTTTTGCATGAATTTTAAAGAAAACTTGTAGATCACATGCATTAGATTTCATTTCGCTGTTATTAAATTTAATATTCTGTAATATCAGTGCATTTTCATTGGCTGCACAAACAGCAAGCCAAGATCCCAAGGAAATCTTACTTTCCTTGGTTTCTTATTCGCCTGTTTAGCTAGTTTTAGCTTCAATTTTTTTGAGATAAGGTAGGCTGATCCAAAGGTACTATTAAAGTGATTTTGGTAATTTTTTATTATAACATGCTCTCTTTATTTTATCAGGTCTGACAAAAAAGAAAGGAAGCTTCTGTCCAAAGTGGCCTCAAGAGCGTTCAAATCCTCCCAGGGGTCTCCCTTTTCACCAAAAAACTCAAAATTTTTCCAAAGTTGTAAAATATTGGTTTGATCCTGTATAAGGACCAAAAAGTTTCTGATTTATCATTCCTTTGATACTATAACCATTAATAAATAAAATCATTTTTGGAATAGGCTCTTTCGAGCCCATTCCCCATCCCCCCTGGGGGGATTTGCGTCGGTGCCCTTTTCGTCGCTTTTTGCTTATTTATTTTTTACTAGCATTGATCTAATTTGAAGGGTAGTATACTTGATTTTGTTATCAATTCCATACTCCATATCTTACATTTCAAAGTAATCATAATACTTACCCCACGATTTCCCGATTGACCCAAAAGGGGAAAGAGATTCGTGGTAGGATTAATTAGAAAACCAGAATTTTGTATTTGTTTTATTTTTCATCTTTTATTTATCAAAAATTTTAAAATTAACCCCTCCTCGATTCCCCGATTGATATCCACTTGGATTGAAAGAGGTTCCTGGAGGGTTTTCCTTTTAAACAAGAACACTCAGTTTAAAACTTATTAAAATTGACAAGACTCCAGTGTGTATGCTCTGCACTTGGCTGTGGTTTGTCCGATCAGTCAAGCTGTATCAAAAGCACTTGGGTGACTAGTATAATTAGGACTCACACTCCCCAACTGACAAACCATCAGGTGAAAATCCAACACCTAGATCAAACCTTTACGGTGGCAAAATACCCAAAGGAAGCGGGAACTTACTGGAAAGTGACCTCGGGGCACCAATCTCTGTGAAACCCTAATGGGTTCGTTACAAACAATAGCCCCAAAGAATCCATTTCAGCCCACATATTCTTTGCGGGTAGCCGTGAAGGTTTAGTTTTGGAGATACTCCAAGTACTCTCGGGTATATCTGGAGTCCCCCCTTTGCCTAATTTAATCAACTCATACTTCACATTTAACTTAAAACATACCAAGAGGCAATTGCAAAACATTCACTCCAAGCACATGCAAGCATATTGATTCTATTTTTGACTCCATTCTAAGGCACTGGTTAACTTCTTGCTTTATATATATATATATATATATATATATATATATATATTGTGTCTCAGTATTGTGCTTTCATGTGTTCATCTTTTACATATTTCCATCTGTGATTATCTATAGTTAAATGGTAAACTCCTAAATAACTCAGTCAGTTTAAACATCACAACACTAAGTAATTCTCCTTAGTAACTTAATAGGGTCTACCCCCCTTGGCTCCATTAGGAGTTGAGCCTAAACGGAGGAGTCAAGAACAAGGTGGCAGCCTTGACTCGAGACTTGCCCCCAAGGACACACCGAGTGGCTTAAAGATTTCTGCCATGTGACCCAGGTGTGTGAAAGGCGGAAACACTTTTTGGCACCGTTGCCGGGGATAAATATTTTTATTCCCGAGTACGACTTTTGTTTTCTTCCTTTTTGTTTTTGCTTTGTTTGATGAATGCTTAGAGTAGATCTTTAATTTTCATCTGGTGACTCCACTGACTTTTTTCCAGTTTTTATTTTTACAAAGAAAAGAAAAAAAAAATTTGTGAAAAGATTTATAAATGCTTATTTTTCTTTTTCACATGGCGACTCCATTGAAGGGATAAAACCCTGTTATCTCATAAACTTGTGAAGTTTTGTTGTTTGTAGATGAGCCCGCGCGACATGTTAAAATCTTTAAAGCTCATCACTTGACAACTCCACCTTTTCAGTACAAGGTTTAATTGTTATATCAAATGGATACTATTTTAGATAAATTAAAGGAGAAATATGGTGCCCAGTTAACCTTAATGTTTCAACCTATCGATTTCTCAAACATCCCGGGTTTTCCTAACTATAGTGAGGATTTGGGGGATGCATCTAACTGGCTTCCACCATTTCATGGAGATTATGGTGACTCAGCCATCTGGCATGTCAAATATTTCCTTCAGTTGATTGCTGACTTCAATATTCTTTATGAAGACCATATGATGGAAATGTTTGCTAGTACTTTTCGGGGTGAGGCTTGTTTTTTGTTCTATCAGGGCCTTCCTAATAAATGTATAACTTCTTTTCCAAACTTCCTTTGGATGTTTTTAGAGCAGTGGCATGATGGTAGGGGTAGTACGAATGGTTTAAAAACATTCCTTGAAAAGATCTGTACCTTCTACCTATCTGGGACAGAGTATCACACAGAAGCATATGATGGACCTTTCTCCATGATACAAAGTATTGAAGACTTGGAATCACTTCTTGAACATTTAAGTAAAGAGGAAGTCCATGATACTCCCATCAAAAAGCATCCTAGAGGTTATTTAAGAAAGGAAGAAATTAAGTGTCTTCTTAAATAATATGAGCTATCTCCCAATGCACAGCAAGATTCTGAGAAAGGGAAAATCTAAGATGATCATATTGAAGAGCTTCAGGAGGAGCCCATGATGGAACACATTGTTGAAGACTCTCCTCATGTCACCATAGTTGAAGACATTGAAGATTTGGTGTATTCTCAAGTATATTTCAATGCTGATACCTTTCTTGAAAGCTCTCTAGAGAAATCTACTGAGCAACACATACCAAGTGATTCCATTGAATATGTCCAAAACATTTCCTTGATTGAAGATAATATTGAAGATCCTCTTCATGATATCATAACAGAATCCTATAAAGAAACCTATGATAAGATCACTACAGTATGTGGTGACACTAGACCTTGTTCTCCTCATGTTGATGAAGGTTTGGAAAGTTTATTGCCTTGTAACATTTTATCTAAAGAATATTGTTATGAGTACAAGGAAGACATGGATAGGTAGGAGCATGATGCCATGCATGAAGAGTCCCCAACATATGACATAGATGGGAGTGATGACTATTGGAATTTCATAGATAATCCAACTTGTGAAAATATTATGGAAAATCCCATCCATGATATGTCCAATGATGGGAGTGTCTATTCAAAAATTTGTGGAAGTCCAATCTACGATAGGTCCATAGAGAGGAGCATAGATCTGAATGCCTGGGAAAACCTTAGTATGGAAGAGGAGCATTCAGAATTTTCACGTGATCATTCAAAGTCATACCATGTAGAGCCGCACAAGGGTATCAGTAATGAAGACATTGAGAAACAGTATTGTGAAAATTCAGATGTGATGCAGTCAGTGGAAAATCAGTCTCAGCCATCTTTTTCACATATAGAGGTTCCTTATGATTTGGAGCTACTTGGGGCTTGTGCAACGAGTTATCATTTGATAAGCCTCGATGATCAGTATGATGATGTAGTCAGTCTACCTCATCGTTCTGATTGGTATATCAGTCCTATCCAGTCATAGATAGAAGCAGCCTACATGAGCACATACAAGTTTGGGAAGAATTTTTATGACATTATTCATGCCTATGATCTCCCATTCATCCCACCTATCCTGAATCATCACGCAGGTTTGCATTTTCTGAATAAGGTATCCTTACTTTGGCTGGTAACCAAAGACAAGGAATTTTTTTTTATGTTAATAAAATGCTTAGGTGGTTACATTGGATTTCTGATTACACTTAACCCTTTTTATATCATGCTTAGAGTAGGAAAATAAGATCCTTGAAAGAGGGCATTTACTTTCTGCATTTCTACTTAGCTATAATAAAAATTTGCTTCTTTTAGTTAGTTACATTTATTTTGTTTAAATAAATCAGCTTAATGGTTCATTTGGTTTTTTATAAAACCTGTGCTGCTAAGGTTTTTCTTGTCAAGTTGAGATGTTTTTACAGGGTATATAAACCAGAGATTCTGGTGTTCTCGTATCCTCTCATTGCCTTAAAGACCAGATCGAGCATATGTCCCGCAGTTGGAGCCAAAATGTTACCACCTAAGATGTACTTAGTGGTTTTTTATCAAGTAAGCCTGGTGAACCGGACAGGTTTAACTTGTTCAGGACTTAAAAAAAAACCTTTGGAAGTACTTCTAGGAAGTGCTTGTTGTATCATATCACATGTTCATACCCCATGGGGGAATTGTAATAAATGTTCTAGCATGATAGTATCTATAAAAGACTCGGTCTCTTAGACTTTATTTTTCAATCCAATCAGCCCAGGGTGTTTTTTCCCTTGGTTATTATTGGTTGTTGAACAAACGACTGATCATTTCTGAGTTTTTCACTCCATACCTCCAAAGTTGGGGTGGTCAGCTTGGCATTTAGGCCTATTGAGGTTATTAGAGTCTATGTGTCAATGCATAAACATGCTAGACATCTTTTTTGAGTCATATGAACATGAATAAGTTAACCTAGGTGTTTTTCAATTTTTCAATTTTTTAGTTTTTTCAGTGTTTTTTATTAAAATTTATTTTTTCTAAAACTTACGCTATTTTTTAATAGTTTAATTGGAAAAATTGATTTTGTAATAAAAGTGGGCCAAATAATCGGTTTCAGTCATGTAGGTGCTCATTTTCAAGCTAAGAGAACCATGTAAACCCATGGACCCACTTTTTCCTAAGTTTTGAGTGATCTTCCATCACTCAAGTCAGAAAGCCCCAAAAATCAATTATTGATTATTTTAATTAATAAATTGATGAATAATGGAGCAAATCCAAAATCAATAAATCAGTGGATACTCAACCGATTTGACTGAAATCAATCAGATCTAGAGCAGATTGACTAGATCTGACAAATCCTTGACTGAAGGAGGGGATCAAATCAGATCCAAAGTTGATCTATAGCTATCTTCATGGGGAATTGTGCCCTCTCTCTCTCCTCCACACGTGTGGACTCTCATGGATGCTCTGTGGGCCGATGTGTCAGTGTATGGGTTGATGTGTTAGCTCAATCAAGACCCTGGTTGACAAGTAGGCTCATTCCAGCTTCAGTTCTACATTGATGAACTCTCCATCAATTGATTTCACTTGATTCCATGAGGAATTGCGCCCCCCCCTGGGCTTGATGGCCTGTAATTTGTATATATCCAGGCACAACCTCCTCTTCCAAGCTAGTTAGAATTGGGATTGAGGTGCTGCTGCTATTGTATTGTTGCTATTCTTCATTTGAAATAAATAAAATATTTGGAGGCCAGAAGGTGTTGTGCCATTACATGTGTGGATGATTATTGCCATTATTTTACTGAGGTAACCTGTATCTATTTTCATTTCTTGCTAGTTGCTTGTAGATCTGTGGTTAAGATTGATAATTAGCTTATTACAATATTGATAGGAAAGGTGTTGTTCAATAATTTTATTGACTATCACTCTCCTTTTATGCATGTTTAGAGATCTAGATTTAGCATGTCCTATAAGCTTATATGCATGTTATCTTGAATCTCTTTGTATGTACTAATCGGATCTCACAGGTTTCTTGGCAAGTTCTTTGATTTCAGCTGAGTTGCAGGTTCATACTTTGGAGAGGATGCTGATCTAGCTTGCTTCTTCATTCTATTCAAAAAATTTCAAAGGCATAGTCCCTAGACATTCCACCTGAAATCTCTACTACGGATCTTCAAGGAAACCGGCATTTCTTTCCTCCTCTTCCTCCCTCAAAATCAACACTTTACCCGGTTACTTTGTTCAGTTCTTAGCTTTGATTTCAGTTGGATATATTTAATAAAAGTAAAATACACATAGATATGATATTTCATAGCTCAGAGTCTAGATCTTGCACTCAAAAATTTTTCATAAGCATTCTAGATCTAGCATTAGGGAAATCGTCCTTTTTGCATGAATTTTAAAGAAAACTTGTAGATCAAATGCATTAGATTTCCTTTCGCTGTTATAAAATTTAATATTCTGAAATATCAGTGCATTTTAATTTGCTGCACAAACAGAAAGCCAAGATCCCAAGGAAATCTTGCTTTCCTTGGTTCTTTTTTCACCTGTTTAGCTAGTTTTAGCTTCAATTTTTTTGAGATAAGGTAGGCTGATCCAAATGTACTCTTAAAGTGATTTTGGGAATTTTTTATTCTAACATGATTGCTGTATTTTAGCATTTATTAGAGAAAATAATGGAATCTTCTGTCCGAAGTGGCCTCAGGAGCGTTCAAATCCCCCCAGGGGTCTCCGTTTTCACGAAAAAACTCAAAATTTTTTCAAAGTTTTAAAATCTTGGTTTTAGCCTATATAAGGACCAAGAAGTTTCCGATTTATCAGTCCTATGATACTGTAACCATTAATAAATAAAATCATTTTTGGAATAGGCTCTTTCGAGCCCATTCCCCATCCCCCCTGGGGGGATTTGCGTCGGTGCCCTTTTCGTCGTTTTTTGCTTATTTATTTTTTACTAGCATTGATATAATTTGCAGGGTAGTATACTTGATTTTTTTTATCAATTCCATACTCCAAATATTACATTTCAAAGTAATCGTAATACTTACCCCACGATTTCCCGATTGACCCAAAAGGGGAAAGAGATTCGTGGTAGGATTAATTAGAAAACCAGAATTGTGTATTTGTTTTATTTTTCATCTTTTATTTATCAGAAATTTTAAAATTAACCCCTCCTCTATTCCCCGATTGAGATCCACTTGGATCGAAAGAGGTTCCTGGAGGGTTTTCCTTTTAAACAAGAACACTCAGTTTAAAACTTATTAAAATTGACAAGACTCCAGTGTGTATGCTCTGCACTTGGCTGCGGTTCGTCTAATCAGTCAAGTTGTATCAAAAGCACTTGGATGACTAGTATAATTAGGACTCACACTCCCTAACTGACAAACCATCAGGTGAAAATCCAACACCTAGATCAAACCTTTACGGTGGAAAAATACCCAAAGGAAGCGGGAACTTACTGAAAAGTGACCTCGGGGCACCGGTCTCTGTCAAACCCTAATGGGTGCATTACAAACAATAGCCCCAGAGACTCCATTTCAGCCCACATATTCTTTGCGGGTAGCCGTGAAGGTTTAGTTTTGGACATATTCCAAGTACTCTCGGGTATATCTAGAGTCCCCCCTTTGCCTAATTTAATCAATTCATACTTCACATTTAACTTAAAACATACCAAGAGGCAATCACAAAACATTCACTCCAAGCACATGCAAGCATATTGATTCTATTTTTCACTCCATTCTAAGGCACTGGTTAACTTCTTGCTTTATATATATATTGTGTATCAGTATTGTGCTTTCGTGTGTTCATCTTTTACATCTTGCCATCTGTGATTATCTATAGTTAAATGGTAAACTCGTAAATAAATCAGTCAGTTTAAACATCACAAAACTAAGTAATTCTCCTTAGTAACTTAATAGGGTCTACCCCCCTTGGCTCCGTTAGGAGTTGAGCCTAAACGGAGGAGTCAAGAACAAGGTGACAGCCTTGACTCGAGACTTTCCCCCAAGGACACACCAAGTGGCTTGAATATTTCTGCCACGTGAACCAGGTGTGTGAAAGGCAGCAACAGATCCAAATCAGGGTCATCACCCCCAATTTCATCATCCAAATATTCAGTAGAATAGGAAGGAAATTCAACATTTTTCTCCTTCACTAGTTCCACCTCCTGAAGAGGCTCATCGAACTTGACACTTCTCTCGATGATGATATGTTTGGTATTGATATCTAGTAGCTTGAGTCCTTTAGATTCATCAAGATACCCAATAAACAGACATTCTATGCTTTGCGGTTGCAAAGCCCTTCTTTTATCAAGAGGAATCTGGGCCCATGCAGTCGACCCAAACACCCGTAGGTTCCACACATCCAGTTTGTGTCCAAAGTATGCTTTGAAAGGAGTCTTTCCTTTCATGGATGAGTGTGGCACCCTATTCTGAATGTATGCTGCAGAATTCATGGCTTCAGCCCACAAATTTGCAGCAAGATTCTTTGACTCCAACATACAGGTGGTCATCTCCTTGAGAGACCGGATCTTCTTTTCCGCTACTTCGTTCTGCTGGGGAGTGTAGGGAATTGAATGCTGGAACTGAATACCACTTTGATATCATATGTACAGAAACTCATTAATGACATACTCCCCTACATTATCAGATCTCAAGATATTGATCTTAAGCCCAGAGGCATTTTTTATTAAGGCCCTCAATTCAGAAAATTTTTCATATAGTTCTGCTTTCTTTTTGAGAAAGAAAACCCATGTATACCTTGAAAAATCATCAATAAAAGTAAGGAGGTACCTTTATCCATTCATGGATGTGATAGGCATTGGACCACTGATATCAGAATGTATCAGTCGTAATATGCTTGTAGCTCGGTTTTCCTTCCCCCGATCGAACTTTTGCTTAGGGTGTTTTCCAATCACACAGCCCTTGCAAATTCTCGTGGTTACCTTGATGACTGGGAGGCCTTCAACCATGGAGTCTTTCTGTAATTGCTGCAAATATTTGAAATTAATATGGCCAAACCTCTAATTCCATATCCTACTAACCTCATTTCCATGAGTTAGCAGAGCGGTGGGCTTTGCATCCACAACAAAGTGAGAGAACTCATAGGATTTTGCATGATGGTTTGCAAGGCCTTTAGCAATGAGTTTCCTGAATGCAATTTCTGTTATCTCGACATCATTTGGGCTGAAAGAGACTCTCTTAGGAATTCCTATATGTGTCATCTGATAGACACTAAGGAGATTTGCTGCTAGAGACGGTACATACAAAACATTAGATAAAAACCCATTTTCAATATCTACAGTACCTTGTCCTTCGGAAATGATGGTGGAGTCATCTCCCATGTGGATGGGGATGGATTTTCTGGTCTCCAAGGATGAAAAGGAGTCTTTTTCAGCCATCATGTGGTTTGAAGCTCCACTTTCAATCAGCAGTGCTTTGGAATTCGAAGTGCTTGCCATGAGGGCATGACCTTTCTCATTCTGTGGTTCCCGATCTTGGTGATCTCTCCTCCGAAATCTCTCCAGAAGATTGATATGATTCCTCTAAAGGAGAGGGGTTGCTTCATCAAAAATTTTCTTCATACAAGCATGTTCAGGGTGAAAATATTTCCTGTAGTAATAACACTTGACTTTTTCTTTCCCATTGTTCCATTTTCCTTTGTTCTTCCTTGAACTGGAAGATTCATCATGCTACTGGTTTTCAACTCTAGGCTTGGGAGCATCAAATTTAGTTTTCTGATTTTTCTGCTACTTTCCTTTACCCTTCAGATATTTGGGCCCCAAGACATGGAGGGCTTGATCACAGGAATATCGGATGATCCCCATCTGGACAAGCTTTTCATGTTCATTAGTTAGGGACTGAATAAAGGCATTGAGTGTAGGCATCTTCCATCCGAGGGTTGTGAGCTTCCCCGCACGGAATGTAGAAACAAAAACTGAATAATCAGCCCCAAGTTTGGAGAGGATGGCAAGGATGATCTGATCATCCTCCTTCTCCACATTGCATTGCTTCAAGAGTAAAACAATATGCTTGAACTTTGTAAAGAAATCATTTAGAGTCTCAAAATTGGAAGGTTGGAGAGACATGAGTTCATTTTTGAGTTGGTAAACTCTCTAGTCATCATTATTTCCGTATAGAGATTCCAATTTGTGCCATATTTCTTTTGGTGTCTTCGGATCCGTAAGATGGTAGAGAAGGTCTTTGAAAATAGAGAGGCACAAGAAACCGAAGGCTTCATCCTTCTTGTTCAAGAATCTTGATTTTTCTATGGCAGATCCAGGCTCAACTTCAGTGTCCATGGCGACTCTAAAATTTCCTTTGGAGTGCAATTGAATCTCGATTTTATTTTTCCATGAGTGGAAATTGTATGGATTCAAGAGATCTACCGAGGAGGCCATCTGGATGTGCTGTAGTGAATGCTTCACCTGTAGAAACCTGAAAATCAAAACAGAAAGGGAAAAATAAGGTCAGATAGCCTACACATTCTAGGCTTTCATCACACCCAGCATAGTCAATCAAGAAAGCTTGATCAACAAGTTATTTACTTGGGATATTGAGTGGTAATCCTTGGCTTCTGGTGCATTGTTGGAATTTTGAGCTATTGCTCACTTTTCATGGAGAAATATGTCAAAAAGCTTATTTTTGAGAGATAGATCTTCGTCCTTCCGTATGCTCTGATACCATATTATTCTTGCACATTGATCTAGGAACAAAGCATCAATTTCATCAAATAATAATCAACAAATAACTCATGAAATGGTGTTAATCAGAACCGGAATTAGTTTCATCTCTGTATATTTAATAAACAATGAATGGTTACAATACCAATGTCAAGCATTAGCTTCAATCAATGAGAAATTTGAATACCTAAGAAGGCAATTCGAAATCATGAGTGAGTATGGCTTAACTGACTATCATCCATTCAATCACACTCAGTTAACCACTTGACCAAAACCTTAATTGACTCACCAAACCCTAACTAAAGTCAGAGTGCAATAAATGACTGAATCTCAACTGAAGGAGATCAAACACATGTCATAGAAAGCCAACCATCAAGTGCTAGTGCTCCACGACTTCAATGAGCCCCGATGAGGTTAACTGAAGCTGAACTAATCATCAGAAGTTGATAGAGCCACCCCTGTTGACTACAGATCATTAAATAATATTAAATAATCATTAAATAATATACTTAATGAGAGGAGGCACCTTAACTAATTTGTTGAACTGATTGTAACCACCAGTTAGGAATTAGGTGCATTAATATCACTTAGATCACCCTCAAAGTGCTCCAGTTAGCCTACTTGACTATAGGATAAGGCTAATTTAGCCTCCTTGACTGTAGGTAGGCGTGGGTGTGACTAGATGATGGAAATTAATGCTCCATTGATGTCAATTAATGTCCATTATACTTAGTATAGTGGTTTAACTATGCCAATTTGACCAAAAAGAGTGTGTATGATGGTAAATGTATCCAACAATCGAGGGATGACAACATGACTCAATTACATAATAGATACATCCCAGAATAAACATCGGGTTACAATACATAAGATACATAGATGAATACATTCCAAATTTACAAATACATCAATAGGGGTGATGTGACGAGAGGTGAATGGGATGAAAAAGGGAAATTAATTCATTTTCTTGCATGCTAACCATGTCTAACTCCTCCCTACAATGTGAAAGTTTAAACAAGTTGAAGGGGTCAAAGGGAGAACTTATTCATGTGTTTTTCATGTCAATGATATAACACATTCTCATAATTTGAAAGTTGGTTTGAGAAACATGTTATTTTTTCAACATTAAGCTAGCATTATGTTAGGATATTTATTGAGAGAATAACAAGTACAACAATCAAACACAAGAGACAATGAACACAGTGTTATTGATTGGGGAAACCATAAATGGAGAAAACCCTGTAACTTCCTCAGAGATAGAAACAACACAAGATGTAAAACCCCAAAACAGTAAGATGCACTCCCGATAGCAGTAATCTTCTTCTTCTCTAGCCCCAGTGTCTTCTCCTTCCTCATCCATGCGCTACACTTGAGTGTGTGAGTGATGTGTACTAAATAGAGATCCTAGCTCTCTATTTATACTAATCCCGAGTTGACTAAAACCCTACTAGGTTCGACCTCTACTAGGAGAGTCTAATAACCCTAGTGCGCCGGAACTGCTGGGACTTTAACCCTTACACAATCGGAGGGTTACCCACTATGACTTGACATGACTTGTTTACATTATTGATCCTCCCGATCGGAACATCGGGGCATAACAACATGACTCAAATACATAGAAGATACATCTCAGAATAAACGTCGGGTTACAATACATAAGATACATAGATGAATACATTCCAAAGTTACAAATACATAAACACTCCCTCTTAACTATGAAGGTATTCTTTCGACACAATTTTCAACCCTGGTCTTCTTCTCTGTATCAACTGGATCATCTCGTCATCTGCATCTCGAGTCTTTTGAGTATTCAAGTGATATTCATCTTCAAGTCATCTACACTCTTTGAATCTGGATCATCTCTCGATCTGGATCATCATGGGACATCACCACTGGATTTGTATCATCTCTCGATCTGGATCAACGTCACTAGATTTGGATCATCACTCGACCTGGATCATCATCACTAGACTGGATCTAGATCATCACTCGATCTGGATCATCTCTCAATCTGGATCATCACTGCTGGATCTGGATCATCACTCGATCTGGATCTCTTGGAGTCATCATAACTGGATCTAGATCATAGCTCGATCTGGATCTCACCTGGTCATCATCATGTGTGTGCTATCTCGTCATAGGAAGTTCTATAGAGCCAGCCTTATTTCATGCTGGGTGTATTCCTACCTCCTCGTAGGTCTTTGATAGCCCTTACATCTGACCTACTCATCAGAATGGTCAGCACTCACATCTGACCTGCTCGTCAGAAAGGCGGTATTCCTTATATCTAACCTACTCATCAGAATGGCCAGCACTCGCATCTGACCTACTTGTCAGAAAGGTGTTATCCCTAATATCTGACCATATAGGACCTAATCCTATAGTCACATCAGAATGGCAAGCACTCACATCTGATCTACTTGTCAGAAAGGTGGTAGCCCTTATATCTATGTAGGAGCTCATCCTACATTAGAATGGCCAGCACTCACATTTGACCTATGTTGAAATATTGTAACTTCAAAGAATATTCTATATGTATCTTTTGTGGTCCCCGATGGTCCTACTGAGAGAACCACTTGTATTATCTTGTACCCCGATGCTTCTAATCGGAAGAACTAATAAGAGTCATGAGGTTGTCCCCTTAATTGTAAAGGTGGGTCATTAGCACCCCAGTGTGGTTACTTGAGCCTACATGTGTAACTCGAGCCTACATGATTAACTCGAGCCTACATGTCGGATGAGTTAATTGAAGTGAACAGATGAATATAAATAGAGGTGTAGCTCTCCTCATTTGAGCACACACTCTCACTTGTGTAGCGCATTAGTGGAGAAGAGAAGTAGCTGGAGAAGGAGGAGGATCAGGCTTTGAGCTCCTTGCTGGTTTTATCTTTTATCTTTTATCTTTTTGGGGCATCTATATTGAGGAAGCTTTTGCTGGGTTTTTCCCTTTAGGGTTTTCCCAGGATAAATCCTTGTGTTCCTTTTGTATGGTTGTGCTTGTCTATCTTTCAGTGATCCTGTTTATATGCTTTTGTTATGAATATGAAATGAAATACTGATGTCTTAGCTAAGAATATGAAAATTTAACATGGTATCAAAGACACCATGAAAGAAGAAATTGTGCAGCTATAGAATATAGGGCTTCTTATTTTTTTTGGGTCTCTATCCACAATTGATCAGCAAAATAAGGCTATACTGACTCTCCATTGAAGGGCGCATCTTTCTGTCGAAGCGGAATTTGATTTCGAGCATTTTTAGTTTTGGTGCGGAAAATTAGGGATTTGTATAGAAGAGGAATTTTTGAGTGAGCCCAGCATAGGATTGTTCTCCTCATCAAAATCAAAGTTTAAATACCTGGATCAATAAATTTGGTTGAGTGAAACTCCAGAAAAGTCAAACCCTAGTTTGACCCCGATCTGGAAAAACTCTAAATACTAAAACTTCTATGTTTTGGTACATTCTCTATATCCTAATATTGGAGAAGAGTCAAGAGTTGAAAATTTTATATGCTGAAGATAAAATCTTTATTTACACTGTACCCAAAATTCAGCCTCCGGTTCGCTATATTCTAGGAGATATGATCCCTCCAAGTTAGGGTTCTGGCCTCTTCCAGAATTCATCCTTAAACGGGACACCTGAGGATAATTGCTGTAGCGTGGGATACAGAGGTCCAAATGGAATTCCTGAAGATTTTCCAGAAAAATCAAGGGATTTAATTTCTTTGGTCTGAATTTAAGAACCTGAAGATGAACAAGTGACACGTGGAATTCCGTACAACTTCACTGTTTTGAACAGTCCTGTAACAGGTCACCTTGGGAAAATGATCACAAATCCCAATTGGTGCAATAAATTCTGATGAAACCTATGGTGTTGTATCAGGGAAATGTGAGGTTACCTTATTGAGAAATTTTAGACATATAGGAGAATTCATTTCAGATATATCATAGAAACAGTAACAGGCATTTCTGTAGAAGAAATTGGAAAACTAGGGCTTCCTATTCCGGGAGCTTCCCTCCATTGTTTTCAGAAAAGGAGTACATTGGAAAACTCCATTTGAAGAGATATATCTTTCTATCCAATAAGATATTAAATATTCCAAGTTTTTAAAATTATGGTTTCTCTGACAAACCCTAGATCAGCCAGCTCCGGAAGCAGGACGAACACCTCAAATTAGTAAGATCTAATTTTTTGCTATTCACATTTGAGGTTCTCATTTCAAAGTGATCTATCACATCAGCTTGATGATAAGCTTGGTGAAGTTAAAAACTTCCAAGCATGGAAGTATTTTATCTCTCCGAAGAAAATGAATTGGACACCTACATGAGTAGAGAGGTTCCAGTTCTAGAGGGAGACGAGCCTCAAAGCCTTACACAAGAAGAACTTGATCAAGGCCAAGAAGATCATTGTTGATTCAATCACAAATCAACTTGTACAACAAGTGTCTTCACTAAAGACACCGAAGATGTTTGATTCCTTGATCAAGCTATTTGAAGATAAGAACATAATTCAGAATATGGATTTGAGAAAACAGTTGAAGAATGTGAAGATCCAGAATGCATAACATCTTGAAGCGATAGAAGAAGAAGCAGAGAATGCAAAAGTAGTGATAGCCACCTTGAATGGCCTCCCATGATCATGGGATTCATTCATGTGAGGATTGTGTGCCAAAAGGAAGTGATTACTTTCATTTGACTCTGGGAAGAATAAGAAGCTCGTCTCATAAGAAGAGAAGAAGAAATATAGGAGCAAATTGAAGATCAAGCTCTCACCATTCAAAGAAGATCCCTCAAGCGATGAGGAATATGAAGAAATCAATTCTTGATGAACCTCTTATCCATCTTATCATTTGGATAAGAAATGATGATTGCATGGATGAAGAAGATGATGAAGCAGATTGATCAAGAAGGAGTCTACCCACGAAACAAACAAAAGATAAGTATTCAATTGTCATTTAATGATATTGTTTTGTTATGCATTTGATTATATTCAGTTGATGTGTTGTTTGCATGCATGTGATGGGTAAGTAGCTCATGGGTCTATACAAATATCCATTGTTACTTATCTAGAATGAAACCTATTTGCTGAAATATTGGATTAGTGCACAATCTCAATGATGTCATGGTAGAGATGGAAGGCATATAGAAAGTTTCTGCGAGATATGGATGAATGTTGTATTGGCTAAATAGTTGCATGATGCATAAGAATTTGTCGTTATGCATATGTAGTTCTAGCCATGCAACTGGTGCATTTGAATTGTAGGAAAGGTCCTGTACAACATCCTAAAATAAAAGTAGGATGAGACTTGTTCCGAAGAACAAGTGATGACAATTCAATAAACATGAATCTGAAGCTCCCAGGGTCAGAGACACCATGATGAAAGAAAGAGCTTTAGAGAGTGGTAGATCCACCTTGAAGGATGAAGACCACTGGGTATGAGAGATAAATCAAGATGAAGAAAAGAATGCTATGAAAGAAGCTATGATCAAAGAATAACAGTTGATTATGGGGAATTATGTATACGATATTATTTCGAGACATAAAGGGAAGTACGTAGTATCTTACATATGGATCTGCAAGAACAAGTGTACAAAGCAAGAATCGTGATTTTCCTTAGAAAGAATAGGCTATGACATGACATACTCTATTGACCAGTATATATCAAGAACCTATACAGAATGAAGAAGGAAGATAATACTCCACTTCAGGGGGGGTGACTACAAAAGATATCTGAGTTCGACATGGTACGACATGATGGACAACTTCCTGATAGATCGAGACTTTACCAAGAGTAAAGTGGGTTCCAACCTTCAAAGTTGAATGCAGAAGACTGGGATATGTTGATGATCTGACAAGACGAACTCATGGAAGATGTTATGATGAAAGAATACTAGAATGATGTTTGGGATATAGTACTCAAACCGGAAAGCAAGAATGTGCTATCTTACAAATGGATTTGCAAGATAAAATATGTTGCTGATAGAAGTAAGGAAAGACTTGTGGCTAGAAGTTTCTATAAGAAAGAGGGAATTAATTCTGAAGAGACGCTTACTCCAGAAAGAAAGGTACACTTCCTTCAGAACTATGATGGTAGTTGCTTCCATGATGAAGTAAAAACAAGCCTTCCTTAATGGTATGATTGGGGAAGAGTTTTACATCGAATAGTCATAAGGATTTTAATTTGAAGGCAGATTGACTCATATATGTAAGTTGAAGAAGGCCCTCTATGGAATGAAGCAAGATCCTAGAGCTTGGTATGGAAGATAGATAATTTCTTGTCAATTATGGGCTTTACAAAGAGTAGAGCTGATCCTAACCTTTATCCCAAGGTTGTAGAAGATGAACCTATAATCCTGTTATTATATGTGGATGACTTATTCTTGACAGGGAATGAGAAACAGATCATGGAAAGAAAGAAGAAACTAGCAGAAGAAATTGAGATGAAAGACCTTGGCTTAATGCATTATTTCATAGGTCTATAAGTATGGAAAAGTTTAGAAGAAATCTTTCTCAACCAAGAAAAGTATGCAGTAGAGATATTGGAGAGATTCAATATGTTGGAATCCAAATCCATGGCCACACCCATGGACTCCAACCTCAAACTATTAGCTGATAATTCATCAGAGTTAGTGGATGCGACTCATTACAGATAGATCATTGGGTCATTAATGTACTTAACAAATACCATACCAGACATTTGTTTTGCCGTGAACACCTTAACTCAATATCTTGTTCAACCAAGACGGGTTCACCTAGTAGCTGCAAAACATGTGGTGAGACATCTAAAAGGGACTATAGACCTTGGTCTATACTATGATGGTAGCCATGAGTATAGATTGTATGGCTACACATATGCAGATTGGGCTGGAAGTATCTAAGATAGAAAAAGTACATCAGGTGGATGTTATAGTCTGGGATCTACTATGATTTCATGGTTTAGCAGAAAGCAGTCTAGTGTTGCTCTAAGCACAACCAAAGCATAATATTTAGTAGCTTACTCACTAGTTGTGAAGCCATATGGCTTCAGAAGTTGCTGTCAGGATTATTCAATCTATATTTAGACACTACCATAATTCTATGTGACAACCAAAGTTGTATAAAGATTACAGAGAACCTTGTGTTCCATGACAGATCAAAGCACATAGAAATTAGGTATTTCTACATTCGAGACATGATGCAGAAAGGATCCATAAAGCTCCAGTATGTGAGTACTGATGAACAGGTTGCTGATGTGTTGATGAAACATTTTTCCTGAGTGAAGTTCGAATACTTTCAAGACAATCTTGGTGTGGTTCGAAAGGGTCTTCCCGAAAAGGGGGAGTAATGATGTTGCAGTGGGATTGTATCATCCCTGGGCACTTTCCCAAAAGTGACCCGGAGACCTCCGTCTTCGAGAATGAAGAGGGATTGTATCATCCTGGGACATATGTCTAGAAGTGATCCAGTTATTTCGGTCATCGAGAATGTGGTAGGATTGTATCATCCTTGAACTTCGGTTCAGAACGGATCCGGTGAACTTCGGTCATCAAGAAGGTGGTAGGATTTTATCATCCTTGGACTTCAGTTTAGAACGGATCTGATGAACTTTGGTCATCGAGAAGGTGGTAGGATTGTATCATCCTTGAACTTCGGTTCAGAATGGATCCAGTGACTTCGGTACTCGAGAACGTGTGTTGATCCCGTAATTCCTAGAGGAAGGATTGTCTGAGTTCCACAACTGTGTTGATCTCGTAATTCCGAAAGGAAGGATCATTAATAACTTCATAAAGACCTAAATCCTGTAATTCTGGAAGGAAGGATCATTGACTTGATCCCATAATTCCAATAGGAAGGATTGTCTGAGTTCCACAGATGTGTTGATCCCGTAATTCCAAAAGGAAGGATCGTTAGTAACTCCATAAAGACTAATTCCCGTAATTCCGAAAGGAAGGATCGTTGGTAGCTCCGTAAAGACTTGATCCCGTAATTCCAACAGGAAGGATTGTCTGAGTTCCACAACTGTGTTGATCCTGTAATTCTGAAAGGAAGGATCATTAGTAACTCCGTAAAGACCTAAATCCCGTAATTCCGAAAGGAAGGATCATTGACTTGATCCCGTAATTCCAATAGGAAGGATTTTCTGAGTTCCACAGATGTGTTGATCCCATAATTTCGAAAGGAAGGATCGTTAGTAACTCCGTAAAGACCTAAATCCTGTAATTCTGAAAGGAAGGATCGTTGGTAGCTCTATAAAGACTTGATCCCATAATTCCAACAGGAAGGATTGTCTGAGTTCCACAACTGTGTTGATCCCGTAATTCTGAAAGGAAGAATCATTAGTAACTCCGTAAAGACCTAAATCCCATAATTCTGAAAGGAAGGATCATTGACTTGATCCCGTAATTCCAATAGGAAGGATTGTCTGAGTTCCACAACTGTGTTGATCCCGTAATTCTGAAAGGAAGGATCATTGACTTGATCCCGTAATTCCAATAGGAAGGATTGTCTGAGTTCCACAGATGTGTTGATCCCATAATTCCGGAAGGAACATTAGAGGAAATTTCAACTCAAAATGGGCCTCCTAAAAAGAATTAATAAAATAATAGTTAAAATAATAAAATAATATTTATTAATTTTGGATGAAGAAAAGAAACAAACTACTTTTTTTATTTGTATTTTTTACATATCTCCTTGTGTTTTTACTCAAATTTCGATCGGGAGAGCTTAAATTCTGCATCCAACGAGTACCCACTCGGCATACTTTTGACGGACCCCGCTACCCCAAAAATAAGAAATACCTGGAAAAACGTGATGATGACATCATCATCACATTTTTTCAGGTATTTCTTATTTTTGGGGTAGCGGGGTCCGTCAAAAGTATGCCGAATGGGTACTCATTGGATGCGGAATTTAATTCTGCATCCAATGAGCTCTCCCCATCAAAATTTGAGTAAAAACACAAGGAGATATGTCAAGAATACAAACAAAAAAGTAGTTTTTTTTATGATACCTATCCCCAAATTTATATTAAAAAAGTGTTTGAGACCTATACGGTATTTCAAATTTGAAGCAATTTCATTGGCTAACACACGATGACATGGAATTTGAATCAAAGTTAGAAGGCCCATTTTGAGTTGAAATTTCTTCTAATGGGATCGTTAGTAACTTAGTAAAGACCTAAATCCCATAATTCCGATAGGAAGGATCGTCTGAGTACCACAGACATGTTGATCCCGTAATTCCGAAAGGAAGGATCATGTTGATGTTTTGATGATGATGATGATGTTCTCTGATCAAAAGATTAGAATATGATGATGATGATGTTTTTCTGATCGAAAGATCAGAAGTTGCTGATGATGATGATGTTGTCTGATTGAAAGATTAGAATATGATGATGATGATGATGTTCTCTGATCGAAAGATCAGAATATGATGATGATGATGTTTCTCTGATTGAAAGTAGATGTTGCTGATGATGATGTTCTCTGATCGAAAGATCAAAATATGATGATGATGATGGTTTCTGATCACAAGATCAGAAGTTGCTTATGATTATGATGTTACTGATGATGATGATGATGTTTTTTGATCGAAAGATCAAAATGTGATGATGATGATGTTGTTTCTGATCGAAAGATCAGAATGTGATGATGATGATGCCGTATTATCAAAGTATGATGATGGTGACGTACTGATCGAAAGATCAGAATATGATGATGAGTTGATGTTAGAGTATGATGATGTTTCTGATTGAAAGATCAGAGGCTGATAATAATGATGATTCTAATTGAAATATCAGAGTATGATGATGATGATATTTTGATGATGATGATGTTGATGTTTTCATGATGTTTTCATGATGATGTTTCTGATCGAAAGATCAGAGTATGATGATGATGTTGTTACTGATCGAAAGGCCAAAGTGTTGAAGAATATGTTGTTGATCGAAAGGTCAAAGTGTTGAAGATGATGTTGCTAATCAAAAGGTCAAAGTACTGAAGATGATGTTTCTGATCGAAAGGTCAAAGTGCTGAAGATGTTGTTGATTGAAAGGTCAAAGTGCTGAAGATGTTGCTGCTGATTTAAGAGTCAAGATGCTGAACATGTTGCTGATCGAAGCGGTCAAAGTACTGATGATGCTGAAGACTAAATATTGAAAATGAAGAATACATGATGTTGAAAAGCTTCCAATGATTTATAGATGTATTACCCTTATGATTTTGATGATGTCCTCTATCTCTCTCCTACTATTGTTGTTGTTGATGTTGTTGTAGAATACCCTTCTCGTTAAGGGGGAGTGTTGAAATATTATAACTTCGAAGAATATTCTATATGTATCTTTTGTGGTCCCCAATGATCCTACCAAGAGAACCACTTGTATTATCTTGTACCCCGATGCTTCTAATCGGAAGAACTAATAAGAGTCATGAGGTTGTCCCCTCTAATTGTAAAGGTGGGTCATTAGCACCCCGGTGTGGTTACTTGAGCCTACATGTGTAACTCAAGCCTACATGATTAACTCAAGCCTACATGTCATATGAGTTAATTGAAGCGAACAGATGAATATAAATAGAGGTGTAGCTCTCCTCATTTGAGCACACACTCTCACTTGTGTAGCGCATTAGTGGAGAAGAGAAGTAGCTGGAGAAGGAGGAGGATCAGGCTTTGATCTCCTTGCTGGTTTCATCTTTTATCTTTTATCTTTTTGGGGCATCTATATTGAGGAATATTTTGCTGGGTTTTTCCCTTTAGGGTTTTCCCAGGATAAATCCTTGTGTTCCTTTTGTATGGTTGTGCTTGTCTATCTTTCAGTGATCATGTTTATATGCTTTTGTTATGAATATGAAATGAAATACTGATGTCTTAGCTAAGCATATGAAAATTTAACAACCTACTCGTCATAATGGTGGTATCCCTTACATCTATCCTACTTGAAAGAATGGCTAGCACTCACATCTGACATTGAAGGAACCAAATCCTTTAGCCCTGAACAGAATGGAACTACCCTTACATCTGACCTACTCATCAGAATGGTGGTAGCCCTTACATTTGTCCTACTCAACAGAAATGCCAGCACTCACATATGACATGGAAGGAACCAAATCCTTTAGCCATGAATAGAATGGCACTACCCTTACATCTGACCTCCTCGTCAGAATGGCGGTAGCCCTTACATCTGTCCTACTCAACAAAATGGCTAGCACTCACATCTAACATGGAAGGAACCAAATCCTTTAGCCATGAACAGAATGGAATTTCCCTTACATCTGACCTGCTCATCAGAATGGCGGTAGCCCTTACATCTGTCCTACTCGATAGAATGGCCAGAACTCACATCTAACATGGAAGGAACCGAATCCTATAGCCATGAACAGAATGACTCAGCCCTTATATCTGACCATGGAAGGAACCAATCCTCTCACCATGTCAGAATGGTTATGGTACTCATCACTTTCCCTTGGAGGAAACCTCGATCTAGAGAACACCAAGCTTCTCCCTGAAGTACTTGAACTTCACCCTGGCCAATGGTTTTGTCAACACATCATCTATCTATTCCTCTATTCCTCTATTGGATCTTCACTGCTCCCCTCTGCATGATATCCCTAATATAGTGATACTTGATCTCGATATGCTTCGACTTGTCATGGAACATTGGATTCTCTGACAACTTTACATAGCTCTAGTTGTCACAATGTATACAAGTAGCATCCATATAGAGATCAAATAAATCAGATAGTAGCTTCCACATCCATACTACCTCACAACTAGCTAAACAAGCTACGACATACTCTGCTTCAGCTATACTCAGTGCCACATAGGATTGCTTCCTGCTAAACAAAGAGATCACACCTGATCCCATACTGAAGCAACACCCTGAAGTGCTCTTCCTATCGATGGCACTACCTTCCCAATCTGAATCAACATAACCCTCTAGGTTAATATTTTGATTTGCATCATACTTGAGCCCATAATCAATTGTACCCCTCAAGTATCTTAGAATATGCTTTGCAACAATCAAGTGAACATTTCTGGGATCTGTCAAGAACTGGCTCAAGGTGTTCATAGCGAAGTAAATGTCTAGTCTCGTGTTCATCAGGTACATCAATGACCCAATCATCTGACAATACATCATAGAATCAACCAAATTTGAAGAAGCATCATTCAATAGCTTCAGGTTCGATGCCATAGGTGTGGCCATAGTCTTGCAGTCCATCATCCCAAACCTCTTCAGGATTTCTACTGCATACTTCCCTTGTCCAAAAAAGATTCCATCCGCACTTTGCCACATCTCCATACCTAGAAAGTAATGCATCATACCCAAGTCCTTCATCTTGAACTCGGCAGCAATCTTTCTCTTTGTATCTGTAATCAACCCATCCATACTTGTCACAAACAGAGAATCTACATATAGTAGAAGCATCACTGGGTTGCCATCTTCAACTTTGTAGTAAAGGTTGGAATCTATTTTACTCTTGGTAAAGCCCAAACTGGATAGAAAGCTATCAATTCTACCGTACCATGTCTTGGGTTCCTGTTTCAAACCGTACAGGGATTTCTTCAATATGCACACATGAGACTCCCTGCCATGTGTCCCAAAATCGAGTATCTTTTCTACATACACTTCCTCTTCCACTACACCATTCAAGAAAGCAGTCTTGACATCCATTTGGTGTATCTTCCATTTCATCACTACAGCCAGAGAAAGTACTGATCTGATGGAAGTGTATCTGGCTACAGGTGCAAAGATCTCTTCATAGTCTATTCCCTCTTTCTGAGAGAAACCTCGAGCTACAAATCATGCCTTATACTTTTCAATGCTACCATCTACAGCATGTTTGATCTTGTAGATCCATTCGGAAGTTACAACTGACTTCCCATCTGGTCTTGGGACAACATCCCAAACATCATTCTTCATGATCGATTAGTACTCTTCGATGATAGCATCCTTCGATTCTTTCCATTTTGCCACTTCTTCATAACTGGAAGGTTCTTTATCAATGAAATTACATAGTAAAGCTACATACCCAGAATAGGATCTAGTCCTCTTTCTTTCTCTGTGATTCTCTTCTGGAGCCCCATATATTTCCACACCTTGGATAAGTTCTCGTACCCAAGCAGGTTTCCTCTTATGAGTATTCTTCTCCAGAGGTGGATCTACAGGTCATTGTGGTTCTTCAAATTCTTGATCTTCTTCTTGAGTTTCTTCATTCATGGTTGTATCATGAATTCTGGGTGCTTCTGCTTCTTCAGGTTCTTCATGCGGTCTTTTTTTGGATTTGTTGTAAGTTGTGTCTTCATCAAATGTCACATCCTTGCTGATGTCAATCTTCTTATATCCTGGGAAATATATTCTATAAGCCTTCGAGCTTTCAAAGTATCCCACAAATATACCCTTCTTTCCCGAAGGATCTAATTTAGTCCTCTTCTCTTTTGGAATGTGGATGTACATAGGACAGCTGAATATTCTTAGATGGATGACTTCTAGTTTCTTGCCAAAGAAGACTTCTTCAGGAGTCTTGTTCTCAAGTACTCTATGTGGAGTATAGTTCTGTACATACACCGCTATTCTGGCAGCTTCTGCCCAAAGATGCATAGGAAGGTCTTGATCATGAAGCATTGCTTTTGCATCTACCATGATAGTTTTGTTCTTTTGTTCCAGAACCCCATTCTGTTGTGGATTATAAGGAGTGGACAACTCTCTCTTAATCCCCGATTCTTTGCATAGCTCTTTGAATTCATTTGAAGTGAATTCTCTGCCATTATTTGATTGAATGGTCTTGATCTTATTTTCAGTATGGTTTTCAATCAAGGCTTTGAATTCTTTGAACTTACTGAATACTTCATCTTTGTTCTTCATGAAGGAAACCCATGTTTTCCTCGAAAAGTCATCAATAAAAGAAACATAATATGCATACCCTCTTAGAGATTTTGATGACATGGGACCGCATACATCAGAGTGGATGATTTCCAAGATTCCTTTTGCTTTGCTTTCACTTCTTGGAAATGTCTTCTTTGTATTCTTTCCTTTCGCACATCCTTTGTATACCCCATCATGTTTTGCTTGAATTTCTGGAAGACCTTCGACAGTTTTGATTGCAATAGGTAGTGCTCTATAATGCACATGTGCAAGCCTTCTATGCCAAAGTTCACTTGGCTCTACTGTGTCATGGACCAAGGCTTGTTCTGGATGTCCCTTCAATTTTTATAATCCTCCTTCTTATTCTCCAATTACTATCGCATCATCGATAGTATTTCCTTTTGACCACATGATGACTTGACCATCTATGAATGCAACCCGCATTCCTTTTGCATCTAATGCTGATATGGAGAGAAGGTTCTTCTTGAGTCTTGGCACAAACAATATTTCTTTCATTGTTAGGGATTTTCCTGAGTCTAACTTATATGAAGATTCCCCACTACCTTTTATTGGATATTGGTAGTCATCTCCTAGCTTTACCTTGTGAGGCAATTCATGCTCTGACAGTATTACAAAGGATTCCTTGAATCTAGTCATATGTTTGGAAGACCCACTATCTATAATCCAGTCATTAATTTTATGAGTAATGTTACCTATGAGAGTTGATATCAGAACATATTCATCCTCACTTGAAGAATCTTCACTTTCATATATGGATCTCTTTCTGGATGGTTAACCATCCTCTGTAGCATGAGCATGATGTCTTCTTTTGCTGTTTTTATTTACTATCTTCTGTTTGTTAGGACAATTCCTTGCATAGTGTCCTGCTTCATCACAAGTATAACATATGATCCTAGATACATCTCTTCTAGTATTATCTTTGTAAAAGTGCTTACCTCTTGAACCATGAGATTTTCTCTTGCTTGACTTGGAGTGAGACTTGGAGTGTACTGTAAGAGCTTGGTCTTCACTTCCCATTTTCTCTTCTCGAGCTGCTATTCAAGCTTCTTCTTGAGAGAAATATTCCCATAGTCTACTGAACTTGACTAACTTCTTCCTAGCACAGATTCCTTGGATAAAAGAATCCCATGACCTAGGAAGGCCATTCAATGTAGTCATTACAATCTATGCATTTTTCACTTCTTCATCAACTGCAACTAGTTTCTCTTTGATCTAAGAAACTCTGGTGAAGTAATACTGGATTGTTTCTACATTCTGAATCTTCACATTCTTCAGTTGGTTTCTCAGGGTCATCTTCCTATTGATGTTCTTCCCTTCAAACAATTTGGTTAGGGCATCAAACATAGCTTTAGGTGTCTTGAGAGAGGACACCTGTGGGATAAGGTGATCCTTGATAGAATCAACAATGATCCTCTTTGCCATAACCATCTTCTTCTTATGTAAGGCTTTTGCCTCATCTCCGTCTGGAAATAGAACCTCCTCATGGATGTAGGAGTCTAATTCATTTTCTTCCAGGACTAAGGAGATCCTATACTTCTAGGCTCGGAAGTTATCAGCTCCCTCAAGCTTTTCATCAAGCTTGGTATGATGAGACATCTTAACTGAGAACCTCAAATGGAAATAAAAAATATTTTAGATCTTACCAAGTTCAAGATGTTGGATCTGAAAGTTGAGCTGAAATCCTGCAGAACTGGTTTAGGAGCAAATTAGGGTTTTGCTTTTCTGGAGTTCTGTCCACCCAAATACCTTGAAATTTTACCCTAACTTTGATTTTGGGGAGGCGATCAATCCAATCCTGGGCTCACTAAAAAATTCCTCTTCTGTGAAAAGCCCTAATTTCTGACAGTAGTGACAGGTCCAAAACTGAAAAACCTCATAATTGGATTCTGCTTCGACAGAAAGATGCACCCTAAGGAGGAGAGTTGTTCCACCTTACTTTTGCTGAAAATATGTGGAGGAATATCCACAAACTAGGAAGCCCTAGTTCCTGCAGCTGCATAGTATCTTCTTCTCAGGTTAGCTCTGATACCATGTTAGTTTTTCAACATTAAGCTAGCATTATGTTAGGATCTTTATTGAGAGAATAACAGGTACAGCAATCAAACACAAGAGACAATAAAGACAGTGTTTTTGATCAGGGAAACCATAAATGGAGAAAACCCCACAACTTCCTCAGATATAGAATCAACACATGATGTAAAACCCCAAAATAGTAAGATACACTCCTGACAGTAGTAATCTTCTTCTTGTCTAGCCCCAGTTTCTTTTCCTTCCTCAACTATGCGCTACACTTGAGTGTGTGAGTGATGTGTACTAAATAAAGATCTCAGCTCCCTATTTATACTAATCTCGACATGACTAAAACCCTACTAGGGCCGACCTCTACTAGGAGAGTCTAATAACCTTAGTGCCCCGGAACTGCGAGGAATTTAACCCTTACACAATGGAAGGGTTACCCACTATGACTTGACATGACTTGTTTACGTTATTGATCCTCCTGATCGGAACATCGGGGCATAACAACATGACTCAAATACATAATAGATACATCCCAGAATAAACATCGGGTTACAATACATAAGATACATAGATGAATACATTCCGAAGTTACAAATACATCAACAAAACAAAGATTATATGGTCTAATCTATGTAACAACACATCTCATATGAAAGACTCACATTATATTCTTCTTTTTGTTATTATTATTTCCTTGAATAAAATACTTCTCAATTTTATTAAAGTACAAATTAAAGTCCATGCATTATATACAATAAAATGGTTGTAACACACTAAATTAAAAAAATTTCAGTTTGGACTCATAGATGATGGATTTGAATAAACCGTTAGAGTTTCTTAAATGGTCCAAATAAAATATTATATATTAAGAGGGATAACATTTCTTGAGATGTAAATATTTTCATCGTGAGGAAAAACATTTCTTGAGCTATCATTTTTTTTACATGTATTAGATCATAACATTAGTTTGCAAGGTTGAAGGGCCATGCATAAGGCTTGAATCCACAACTAATCCATGCATAGAGAACATTTATCATGCAAGGGAGATATTTTTAAGGTATAACAATCTACATATGGTTATGAATTCCAAGGCCATGGTGTTAGCAGGAATATTTCACCTCCTGCGGACAACAAGGTGTTCCACTGGTCTGAATGGTTCAGATCTAGAACAAATAGAAGATAGAGGTTGAAGACTCTCCCTAGATGTTGTAGATATCTAGAATACAAGGCTTTGACAGTTCACCTGTGTACCTAGAAAAATCTCAACATGAAATGAATCAAAGCAACTAGAATATGATCTACTAGTCTATGCTAGTGACTAAGGAATCTAGCAACATATATATGAGAAATCACAACAACAACATCATATGTGGGACATAAATCAACTTGCATTAGAAATATGAATAAGTTTACAACCAAACCTTAGTGTTGACATGCATCTCCATGAAACCAGCTCTTCATCCTGAAAAGCTCTGACTCTAGCTCTCTATGCTCTCTCCAAATGATCTTGGGCCAAGAATCAGTCCAACAACATAACAATACCTTCAATGTTCTCTCCTCAACCATGGCTATGAGCTCATATTTATAGGGATTTAATGGATAGAGATGGTTGATAAATTAGTGGGTGAGGTGGCCTCTAATATCATAGGATGAGGGATCTCAAGCTCAACCAACCCACAACAGTAGGGATAAGGTAGTACACGAGGCTTATCATCTAGAAAACTCGAGAAAATTCTCTTTTTCCCATTTTTCCCAGGGTACCGTGTTTCTCCTTCTATGACAGAGTGGTTCTTGTAATAACTGCCTATGGACCAAGGGAAATGGGTGGTGGCACCACTTGTGGACAACTGATGAAAGGCGGTGTGAGCAGGGGTACCGCTCCTAGATAAAGGGGCATGCGCGGTGCTGGGAATTTGTATGACAGATTGATAAAAAATCATTTAGTTTCCACTCTAGAAGCTGGGATTCATGGCAAGTAGGTACGTCAAATGTCCTATCACATGATGGCGACAAGATTTTGGTATAATAGGATGACCCCCAAAGCATGAGTGTTAGAGTGATACGATAAATGAGAGCTTTGAGAACAAGTCATCGCCAGGAGATGAAAATGTCAGCTCCATTGGAGTATGCAGTCAAATAAGCATCTGTAGTACATCAGTATGTTGACTCATAGACACAAGTAACCAAACTCATAGTTGCAGACCAATACAAGGCAGATCCATGAGTGGAATAAACAAGCATGGCTACTAGAATACAGTGTAGATCCATGTGATAGAGGACTCAAAATTGGACATAGATACTAGACATACAATGTAGATCTATGTCATACAGACACAAATTTTAGCATAGCCATGACCATACAAATGTGGATCCATGCTAGATATAAAAACTCCATCGCAACCTGGGGAAAAAGTAATGAGCGCTTTGAAACAAATGCCCAGGGTCTTCGTCTCGTCTTCCACAAATTACGATTCTATCCATGTGATTACAATGATCTGAAGTTGAACATGGTAGAAACCACTTGATTACCGACCAATGATGTGAACCATTAACAAGTGCGAGGGAGATCACCATTAATGTCAATGATTCCCAAGGTACCCTAGTACAATCTACTGAGTGCGAATAAATGTCATGATGTTGAACGCCCAGTCGATTCTATGTCGAGAGCGAGAGAATCTGTCATTAAGGCATACAGATATGAAGGTACTAAATATTGTTTCTAAGACTATTTCCCAGATGATGAGCTGATGTCGACGGGAATAGTCTCATTGAAGGAGGGCCATGATGAGTCCCACATTGATGACATGAAGCTCGAAACATAGTTCTGGAATGATGTGAATATAGTAACCATATGACTGACTCAAAGATACTGAAACAAAGACTGTGTAGACTACAGAGTTAAAACTTCTTCAGATCTCCTTTGAACATCGAGCAGCATGACAAAATGACTTGGCAGCATGACTAGATAGGAAAGATACACAATGCGACAGTGGACAATACATTCTTTTGAAAGACTCAAAGGATTGACATGACTCATGAAAGTGGATCGTCATGGAGATCAACCGAATACCCAATTGATTGACATGATTGTGCAGACAAGTGCCATGTTCAAAGGTAACGACAAACAAATTCCATTATTTGCAAAATTATTCCCTTCCCATTTTCCCCATCATGATCGATGAGTGCCTCTTTTCGGTTTTACGAGTTCAAAGAGGGTAACAAACACTTGATATAGCTTGCCAGAAGACAAGTACAGTCTCATATGTTTTATGAACCTGAGAGAGGAGGGGTTCATTCCCAAAATGGGTCTCTCAATGTTTAATTTAACAATTCCACTGAAAGAAAACTAGGTATCGTTCATGTTTAGAGAGTCTGAATGAATACAGAAGAAAAGTCCATGGGGGTCCTTTTTCGTATGATTTAGTCTCTAAGGCCCGAAAAGTATAAAATCATACCTTAGAGAACTCTTCTAGTCATGATTGGTTGGAGTGTTCCTTTCTTGTAAATAGTCCTATCCAAACTGAGAAAGTGATAACCTACCATCGAACGGATGACTCTTCAAATACTTTAATGAGTGTGAAGAATACAAGATCGCTCGACAATCTTTTCATATTTAGGGATCCTGAAAAGGGTTTAAAGAGAACTCCATGAGGTTCCTTTACACAATGTAATGTTTTACGAGCCTGGAAAGAATTGGAAATGGACTCAATGAATTTTTTGTGTTTAAGGAGCCTAAAAAAGAGGTGAAAAGAGAACTCCATAACGCTTCTTTACACAATGTCATATTTTACGAGCCTGGAAAGAAACTTGAACTGGACTCAAAACTTTGATACTAGAATTTTATGAGCGTGACAAAGTGTCATAATAAACACTCGATGAACTTTTCTATTTTGTGAAAGTACAAAAAATCCATAAACAAACTTTCCAAAGCTTCTTACTAAAGTCAACCTATAGACGACTCATAAACAAGTGTTGAATGCATTCAAAATCAACATTAAGGGATTATGACAAATAGATTTTGACCAGAACATGATGTAATATCAAAACTATAGTAATCCAGACCCAAAAAATGTCTATATAAGGCAATTAAATAGTAAAAAATTAAAACATTTCACTATTTACCTCTAGTAGAGAGAACTTGGAGCATTTTCTAGCCAGATCTTCCACAGCTGATACCGGGAGTTTCCACCATTCGTTTTCAGTCTTGTTAGTTACAGGTAACAACTAAGACCCTTATCTTTCATTTCATAGCTTCTATTTTGGGATTTGGTGGGGTTTTGGGCCTATTTGGCAAGCCCTAAAATCCAATATGCGGGCATCGCGGCTACCCCTTACGGGATACGCGGTACCACCTGAGAATCATGCCAAGAATACGATGGACAGGCGGTGCTGGCCATGGAGAAGTTAAACAAATGATATGGGTAAAATTCATTCACTCTTTTGATTTGAAATGACTCAAAGATGATATTAATGCATACCATGGTCGTTTTTGGCAGGTCTAGGTGTCCAAAATATGGTGATATGGAAGGAAAGAACACATGATGACAAGGATGCTGCTGTTGAAAGGAATGTGGTTTGCATTGCCACACTCCGAAACTATGGGCTCTTAAATTTCTTCCAGACACTAAGCATGGTGTCCCACAAGAGATTACTGGAACACATAATGAGAATGTGGAATCTAGAACAGTAGTATTTCGAGATAGGGGCACACATACTTACAGTGGAGGTAGAGGATATCTACTTCCTGACTAGCCTATCAAGATGGGGTGCCCCCATATCACTGACAAGTTCCCATGGCGGAAGGGAGATAGGGTGTGCATCAGGATTCCAGGGCACATATGTTGTATGCCCTAGAGGCTATGGCACCTACGGTGTTCAACTGGGGAGAAGCATTGCTTCCAATCTTCAAGGATCAGCTGACAAAATGTCGACAGGGAGAGCTGAAGCAGTTCGGATTTGGTTCCATCTTAGCTTGCTTCTTTTTTGAATGGGTCCCACAGATGAGGCCCCAGGTGACTTTCTAGATTATGAGAGCACAGGACCCCAGTATGTTGAGGTGGGTCTAGTTCATGGCTCACACAGGAGCGGGTAGGGGCAGAGTGAAGTTCGGTGATCCATTCTTTAGATGGTTGTGAGATCAAATGCTCATGGTCGAAGACTATGCCTATGCAGGCATATATTTTACAGGTGATCCTGACCTACCACTCCCACCTGGAGGGCAGTGGGGTGACATTGGTAAGAAGCAAGAAACCCTAACAATGGAAAATGTTTTTATGTTTTTTATATTTTATATTTCTTATGATAAGTGACAAGACCTATTTGTCTTCATGCAGATGTTGGAGTAGTGAGGCTTAGAGGAGCATCTCCATTAGATAGGTGATTTGGAGCTCTCTTCATGCCACAGGGTGATGATATCACCGAGGAGCTGGAGGAGAACCTAGAGAGGTTGACTCTGGACATCCCAGATGCTGATATAGATGGCCTCCCGACTAGATATGAGAGATCTACGGCGGGAGTACCAGGTTGATTCAGCAGGCTACTATGTAGGGTTGCTCGAGCAGTGATGTGCTATCACAAGCACCATTAGTGGATGAGACATGTCTATTGAAAGCTGATAGCTTCAAGATTTTTTGTATGATGATTTTTCCTAAAAGCCTACGTGTTTCAGATGAGGTCTCGAGACCTATTTTTGTAAAAAAAATTCATATATATATATATATATATATATATATATATATATATACAGACTTTTACATGGTGTTTATATGTTTCAAATGGATAAATGCATTTTCTATGAGTTCTGTGTGTTTTTAAATGTTTATTTACAATATAGCATGTTTTATTTTACATCATGAATGGGCAATATGCCAATCTAGGATGTAATTATCCTATGAATCAGCAACTAAATTATGCTCCCTAGGGATATGCCTATAGGTAATGGTTCCAAATGATATTTCTAACAGACGTACCCTCTGGAAGAGGTCAAGGAGCACCAGGTTCCTAATGGTGTAGACATGGTTTAAATGACAAACCAAAAGCTGAGAGTCCATCAAAACTACTAGATCACGGACATCTTGGGAGGCAACTTCAGTCACAAGACTAATGACTGCTTCATATTCGGTGATGTTATTAGTAGCAGGACCTAAACAAACCACTCCTGAACTGACCAAATCTTCAGCTGGGGAATAAAGAACCCAAGCAGCCAAGGCTAGATTCAAGGTGTGGTGGAAAGCACCATCAGCAAAGCCGTAGAAATCCATCTGCATGACCAAAACATGGTGTAAACAGATGCAAACACTAAAACTCAAAACCATCTTGAAAATACTGAAAGCACACTGAATGTCAATCAATATACATATATAAAAGATACCATTCAAGAAAAATTAGGCATAGTACCTTTTCAGGTACAACCCATTGCAAGGTTTCCCCAAAGGGATTCCATCATAATAAACTAACCCATAGGCTCCTTTCTCTAACACCTTGGAAATAATGAAAGGTCCATACCACATGGACTCGAACTTACCCTTCCCTAGCTTGTCATATCCCTGGTCATAAGTCAAAAATAGGTCACCCTCATTGAAAACACGAGGCTGGAAAAATTTATCATACTACACCTTGACGCATTTCTTATGTGCCTCATTAGCCAAGGCAGCATCTCTACGAGTCTCATCAAGGTTATTTAAGTACAAAAATCTCACTTCTTCTGCAGAAGTGTCTGGGAGAAGTTTGACAACAAGTTGTAAAGATGGAATCTGACATTGGATCAACAAGACAGCTTTAAGTCCATAGACAAGATGGAATGGCGTGAAACCAGTAGCTATTTTCATGGAAGTCCAATAATCCCAAAGAGCAGAAAAAAGAATGAGATGTCAATTAGATTTATGATCTCCAACCATCAGACGAAGCATAGTTTTCAAAACCTTGTTAATGGCCTCTACCTGATTGTTAGCTTCTGAATAATATGACGTAGAGTTTGCATTACAAAAACCTAGCTTGGCACTCAATTCCTCCATCATTTGATTACGCAAATGAGATCCGTGATCAGTGACGATGGACTGTAGAAATCCGAATCTAGCTATGGTATGATTGAACAAGAAGACATCGATAGTCTTACCATATTCAGCATATGTAGGCATGGCCTCGGCCCATTTTGTGAAATAATCCATGGCTATGATGATGTAACCATGCCCCTTGGTTGAGGTAGGCTTACAAGGCATGAATTCAAGCCCCCATTTGGCGAAAGGGTCAACGGTAATGACGAGGTGAAGTGGAGCAGGATGGGTGTGCTTTTTTGGATAAAAATTTTGGCAAGGTGGGCATTTCTTAACAGCTTCATGACAGTCTTTGAAGACAGAAGGCCAAAAATAGCCATTGCGAAGGATTTTATGGGCTGTAGCCAGGGCCAGATAAATGACGTTCACATGCTCCAGAGTGGCAATCATTCAGCACATGTTCAGCCTCCTCAATCCCATGTCTATACAAGCTATCATTTAAGATAAGATAGTATTTCACGTGGTGACAGATGCAGCAATGATCATCACAAGATAGATGTGGCTGAAAACGCTAGGTCTGGAGATAAATCAGCAAATATCCATACCAAGGATCAGTAGTGCTAATTAGGAACATGAATTCATCTAGAAATGAATCGTTGGGCTCAGATTCCGTGGTAGCACAGGGAAGGTCACACATAAGATCAGAAAAATCCAAGGCTTTCTTTGATGTAGCCTTGGCAAACTCGAGATCAAACTCTTGAAGGATGACGATCCAATGGGAGTACTTGCCCCTGAGTACTTGACGAGTCAGAATGTAGTACATCGGGTTCTAGTCTGCCAATATGGTGGTAGTGCGAAGTAGAATGTAGTGACAAAATTTTTGCACAGCAATGAACATGGCCAAATCTAGCTTCTCCACATGTGAATAATAGGTTTTAGAATCAATAAGATTCTTACTAGCATAATAAATCACATGCTCCTGACCATGGAGACTATCCTGCACTAAAACCATGGCGATGGTAGTAGCAGAGGCAGCAATATACAAGAGAAAGTCCTTTGAATAATCCGGGGGGTGTATCATGAGTGAAAATGAGTCAGAGCGTGCTTAATATTATCAAAGGTGCATTGGGCCTGGTCATCCCAAAATAATGGAGTGTTCTTCTTGAGGAGACGCATATAACCGTGCATTTTCTCAGTGAAATTGCACATGAAACGACGGAGAAAGTTTGCCTTCCACTACAAACTTTGGAGTTCAAGGATGTTGGTTGGGGATGTTAGATTAATGATAGTGGAAATATTCAAAGGAACGATCCGTATGCCATCTTTGGATACCACAAAGCCAAGTAGACATCCCCTCTCAAAGCAAAAAACAAATTTATGCAGATTGAGCCGTATATTATAATGACGGGATCTCAGGAATATGTCTCTAAGATGACCAGGATGGTCCTCCCATCGATGTGAATGAGCAGGGAGGTTGTCAAGGTATGGTTCAACAATATGTTCAATGTCGTGAAACGCATAGGACATCACACACTGGAACATGGCTCCAACATTTTTCAAGCCAAAAGGTAACTTCTTATATGCAAATGTTCCCCATTGGAAAATGAATGCCGTCCTATGCTGATCGGAGGGAAATATCTCAATCTGATTGTAGCTAGAGAATCCATCCATGAATGAAAATATGACACTTCTAGAACAGTTGTCGATAATCTGATTGATATGCAGGGTAGGAAAGTTGTCCTTGGGACAAGCTTTATTTAAATCCCTAAATTCAATGTAGACTCTAATGGTGCCCTATTTTTTATTGACAAGGACAATGTTTGATACCCATTCCATCAGAGGTACAAGATAAATAAAACCAACTTTCATAAGTTTCTCAATCTCAGCTTTAATAGCTGCAGCCTTCCTAGGATGGACTTGGCTAAGTTTCTTCGTGACAGGTTTAGCCATGGGATAAGTTTTAATCTCGCGGACCACAATGGAAGGTTCAATCCCCAACATATCTTCATAGGACCAGGAAAAAATATCATAGAATTCCTTAAAGGTGCCTTATATGCTTCAGATTCATCTGTGGAGCAGTTCTGTCCAACATGAATGTGCTCAATAACATCAGGCTTGGCTGATATGTCAATTGGGTTTGTCTGAGTAATGTTGCAAAGGTTTCCTATAGAATCTGTGTCTTGCAACAATATAGGACTTTGCGGAACGTTGACAATATCAGTAGGAAACAAGGATGCAAAATCATGGCTTCCCAGACTGGTATTGGGGAGGAACATGGATCTATGATGGTGATCCTCCCAAATGGGCTCACCCATGTTCATGATCTCTATAATGGACTCATCGAAAGAAAAAGTCTTGGAGAGATAATCTAGAATCAGAAGAGAAGGTTCTAACCATTGCGGTAAATGGTAAGGATTCGAAGCTACTAAATGAAGGTCATCAGTGTGATCATCGGAACAAGTTTGAATTGTGTCATACATAGCTTCGTGTGGGCTCAATAAGGTGGAATCAACAACATTTTTTCCCTTGGGATCAAAATGAAATGAGGCGATCATATGTACTGTCATGGTATTTGTGCTAGGAGGAGCAGATAGAAATATCCCCATAAGGGATGAATCCTTCAGCATACCTACCCCAATCGACTGGTAAGGAGGAGGGGACTTACCTAACATGGGGATGTTATTAGCTATGGAAGTAGTAACATCTGGCGTACAAAAATCAAGCTGGTCAATGGTAACAATTCTCCCAAGATGTGGTAATTGGACCATTCGAAATACTATTGAAGCAACAACAGTCATTGCATAGAACCAATTCCTTCCTAAAAGGAGGTTATAATCCAAAGGGGCATCCACCACTTCTACTTGGATGGAAATGGTTTTTCCCCCCAGCTTGATCGCGAGGGATGATATGAGACCATGGGGTTGGAAACCATGTACATCAAAGGCTTTAAGTTTTGTAGGTGAGAGCCAAGAGCTTTCCAACAAATTAGAGATAACACCGAGGTAGAAGCTCCTTCATCTAGTACCATTCGAAAGACTTTATTTCCCACTACTTTCGTGATGATCTGAAAAGCGATTTTATGCAGTAATCTCGGTTTATAGTTCTCAACATTGAAGTGAATCAACTTAGTGTTATCTGGGTCTACATTTCCTAATGCTGTCAACAAGTTCTTGCGCTGTGTGGGGTAACTTTGGAGTACTTCTAGGGTAGACATCACACAAGGTGCCAGAGCGATATCTTCAACTACATTATAGAATTGAGTAGCTCAGGCATTGGGATTAAAGACAGCCTTCTGAAGAGTACTCTTTGGTGGGTGCAAAATCATGTTGAGAGTAGGCTTCTCGATAGACAAGGGAACAGTAGACAAGGATTCCAGAGAACTAGTAGAGGGAGCTTTCCCTGAAGAAGATTGATCTTATTTCTTATCTGCGGGTTTATCATAATTATGGCTTCGAGTTTGCAGATGGATGGTATCTGAGGACATCATACAAATTTCCTCCAATGAACTAGAGTTACCCTTGTTAGACATGTGGTCTACCAGTTGTTGTTGAGAGGGAAAGGGATCCGTAAGTATTGCAGGTGTGGGATTAGACTTCAGAAACTGGGATATTTCATCCCGACGGGGACACTCCTTTGAAAAATGGTCACCACCACATAAAATACAAGGATATTTATCCTTCCTTTTCCCTTTGTCGTTGTAATTACTGGTTGATCATGGGGTCTCTTGTTGGTTTCTAGGTTTTTTATTTCGATTTTTACCTTTCTTTTTTATAACTGAGGTTTGAGTACTTTGAATAGAATTGACCTCGGCAGAAACCTTGGGAGTCGAAGGAGTAGTGGTTTGGGTTTGCTTGGCAGGTTTTACTACAGATGGAGACTAGATTGAACCAACAATCCCATCAACAGGTACTTCTGTTGGTGGCTTGGTAGGGTCAGTGCTGGGGTAAGGAGCTTGAGGAATCAGGTCATAAAGAGTCCTGGATTGGGAATAGACCAAGTCTAGGTACTGAGCCTAACTAATAGCCTACTCTTTGGTAACAGAACTGCCCATGGCCACATATCGGGAAATAGGAGGCAACAAGGACTTAGTGAACCAATCAACTAACAACTGATCTAGAATAGAGGCCTTAATAAGCCTTCTCCATCTTCTCCACTCATGAATATGATCAGAAATGTGGGTGGAGGTGTTCTGTCGTAGAGAAGTTAAAAGTTCAGTGCCTATTTCATAATGGATATGGAGTTGAAAGTGCATAATAAATACAATTGCAAATGAGCCAAAATCCACAAATGAATGTTGTGGGAGTTCAATGTACCACTTCGCAGCCATACCGGTCAAATTTCGTTGAAAGAGTCGTAACCGAACGGAATCATCCATGAGGGAGTTCAAGGAACACCACAAATGAAAAGTCATAACATGGTTCCATGGATCTTCACCCTGCTTCCCATCAAATTTTGGAATATCCAATGGTAACTTTACCAGAATGGGAGGCCACGAGGGATTGTATTGAATGGGATCATTAATAAACTTGGACAAATCAGGCAAGTCCAAAGTTGCTAGGAAAGGTAACCGTCTATTTGGTTTCACATACTGGTAATATTGATATGGCATATAATTACCAGTAGAGCCATAGGTAGACTGATAAAGAGGTTGTTGTGAGGAAGAACCACTGGAGGATCCACCCATGGGGGGTTGATTTCCAGAATTATGACCACTAGGACCACTAGGGTCTCTAGGAGGAGGACCTACAGAGCCACCAGGACCACCAGGACCACCGAGACCACTAGGAACACCAAGAGGCGGACCACTAGATCCTCTAGAGCCTCCAGGAGGTGGTAAACCTCTAGAGCCACCAGAACCACTAGGTGGAGGGCCACTAGACCCTCCAGATCCATAAGGAGGAAAGCCACCAGGTCCCCCAAGACCACTAGGACCTCCAGGACCATGAGGAGGAAAATTTCCAGATCCTTTGGGACCATGAGGTTCCCCAAGGGGAGGACCTCCATAAGGTGGTCCTCCTACACCTCCCGCAGTGTGTATAGGTATCGCTCCCATCGCTAGCATGTAAGACCAGTTCGGTTTCCCCCATGGCATAAAAGTGTTACTAGGGTATGGAATTCCAGTATAAGGTATTTTTGTAGGATTAGATGGATGATTACCTATAGGTATTTGATAACCATAACCACTAGAAGATTGAATTGTAACAAGTTGTGCCCCCAAGGGATGACCTGAACTAGATGGGGGATTTACCACATTAGTGTGGGTGGGAGGGACAAAAACTGTAGATGTTTCTATATTAGAGGTCTGCCCTTTGTTATAGTGGATTTCACCACTCCAGGTGAATCACACTTTGTATGGCCTTCCCCTGTCCCACTGCAGACTCTTTAGACCCCATGGACCATCTTTTATCCTTTGATGTTTCCTTGATCATCCCTAAAACTATATGAAAAATGATATACGTGGATTTTTACCCAACAACCGTCTACATATGCGGGTTTGACCCATATAACCGCGTACATAGGGATGTGTGCATAATCCAAATCCTTTTAGAGTTTTCCTTGACATGGATCTGACTCATTCGACTCTTGGCCTTCCATATGCCTTGAGATCGCTCGGATTCGACCCTTCATTATCCCTTGTGAAGCTATATAAGGAACACCTTGGTACATTGAAGGCATATAGAGAGATTGAAAGCAACGAAACTATAGTCCATTGTTTCCAGAATTTATACTTGAGTCTGCATCCCTTTGTCCCTTTGGAGCACTTTTGTGTTCTTCCCAAGCTTGCCTTTTGCTAGTGAGCTTGCTATCGTGATATGGAGGATTGAGGTGGTGGAGGCCCAAGTGGGGGATTCAGTTTCTTTGGTTCATAGACGTGCCGTCAGAGGTTGTATCTATCTTGTAATCTCTGATTTATATTAATAAGAACTATCTTTTCCTATCCAATGATGTGTATTTGATTGAATATTGTATCCATTGGAATATGTCAAATGCTTTTACATTATTGATTATATATGCTAGAATAGATCTAACACCATGATATATAGTATGCTTGTATTGTTTACTTGTTGTTGAGGAAGTATTGTATCAATTCAAGCTGAAGATTGGAAAGCTCAACGGGGATCTACTTCAACCGTCTGGAATAAGGTACGAGGTCTGATCCTTTAGTGTTAGACGTTTTATTTCTATTGCATATTGGGAAAGATTGATTTCTGGAGTCAAAGCTGTCTGTTGTGGTACCCCAAGCCATAGGAATTTCTCTCCATAATAGAATTGGTGACTCCACTGGGGAGTTCCTAGTAGTTGTCCTTTGGGGGTTATTTTATCGGCATTCAATGTATTTGAATTGCTCTTTCTCTCTTGTTTCTGTGTTGGGTCTGGGTGCATGTATTCCTGGTAGAGTCTGATTGGAGTGAAGTTTGTCTCAACCTGTCTCTTTGCCTTGTTTTATGCACCTTTTCTTCTTGTACGCAGGTTTTTGATTTACAGTCGCGTATACACGCAGTTTCCTATGTGATTTCCGCGTATACACGCAGGTTTACTGCAAACAGTAGCGTATACCCTGGATTTTTCCCTTTTTGTGGAAGTTAATTGGTTGCTGGGTGAATGCTTTTAGTTACTGAGTCTCCTTTGGCACTGCCTGAGCCTTTTTTGACCTCTGTTTCTGACTAGAAACATTTTTTTTAGCCTAAATTTTTTTTTTAGGGTAGTTCTTGTCATGGCATTTTCGATTTTTTGTTTGAGATTAGTGCATTAGAGTTCTTTTACCTTAGTGCTTTGCTTGGATGCTGTCTATGTGTGCTTGCAGAGTCTGGGGGTGGTAGAATCATTCTTTTGCTTTTTGCATCTCTTATATTTTCAAAAAATCCAAAAACATTTGCTTATCATAATGCATTGCATTTTGCACTTTGCATTGTACTTGCACTAGATCTAGATTTTCTTTGGAGTACTAGTTAGGACTTCATATAGGAAAAATTTGCATTCATCATTTGAAGAAGAATTGTGCATTTCACATAGTAGCATACCTTGTTTACATGGACACAATGCATTTGCATTGATTGTTACGGTATGCATTTTACTTCATGTTGCGTCATAACACCACTAGTTGCACGACCATATCCTATCTTTGAGTAATAAAGCCAAATAAAATCAACGTTAATTAAAATGAATTACACTCTTTTCTTTTCTAGGGTGCACCAAAAATATTAGGTTTTAGGATCTTGGAATAGTTCATTGTAAGTCAATTCTCCAAGATCACTAAACAACAACATCTAGGTGTCTGTCCAGGGAGTGTGTGAAATCCTTGGTATAACCATCGTTCTCAGGATCCTCCTCTCAAACGAGAGTTAAGCACGAGGTAGTGTGAGCGGTTATTGATTTGGATGACCCCTAGTCATAACTGAGTAGCTTCGGAGATATTTCCAGGATTGTATTCGTATCTGGGGGCTCTTTCGATAGTTTCGGGCTTTGCTACCCTGCCCATACGGTTAATCCTGCCTGCGACTGTCCACCTGAGCTTTGATTATATTGAGGTGACCTTAGTGACCTTACCTAGGATATCGAGGGGGTACTTATAGGGGTTATTCTGCAGGTGTCCCGGCCAGGTTGGGGTCGGACAGCACAGTCGCTTTATGCATTGAAGCTGAGGGCCACAATAATTGGTTACGTACCTTCGCTTGTTGTGTATGGGAGTCTCAGGCCTCTCCTAGGCGAGACATACCTGCTTCATTCAGGAGCTCACTTATCCAGCCCTTGTTTGCTTGCATTTGGATTTAGATTTTATTAGTGATTGCTCTGTGCACGCTAGTTGGTCTAGGGTTTACGTAAATAGAGAGTCTTTGCTATTTTTGTTTTGAGTCATTGTGGATTCGAGTGTGGTTCCGCACCGTTCTCATCGGTTAGCAGGACTTCCGCCTTCCACTTCTCCTCCTCCTTTGGGATAGAGACCTAGACAGTCTAGGTGGACTATGTCACACACTAATTCACACACCATGGAGGATCATTCAGAGACTATTCCTGAGCCACCTCCTCTCCTTCATGTTGACGATGGGGAATTTACTCCTACATACGATCCTTCACCTGACCTAGCTGAGTTCGGTCCTGTGATTTCCCAGATAGGATCTTTGCATGATAGACCTACTCACCCTAGGGATGATTCCCCGTTGACACATTACTGGTATGGAATGTCGGAAGATGTCGAGACTCACTTTGAACCTGGTAGCACTAGCTATGGTAGTTATGCTACGACTGGTTTTCCTATGATGATTTGACATTTCATGTCGAATCTGACTTTGATCCTAGAACTATGCCTGGGGGCAATCCCATTCGTTACCTTGTGGAGAGGTTTGGGAGTACTAGTCACATTGCACCTTCTATCCCAGTGGTGGAAGCTACATCTCATCCCCTTCCTAGGTCTACGATTAGTGATCCGATTAGGATACTAGGTCCGAGACAGGTGATGATAGGCAGTAGTCCATATCTGATTACTCAGATTCCTTCGTCCTTGGTTACAGGTTCTTGAAATGTACATGTTCCACCTTATCGATGTGGTCCTTCGAGTCGATATATGGCTACGAGTCAGGTCCATACTGCGGTTACCAGGCTGATTGTGTCTCAAGTTCATATACCACTCACTGCTTCGGGAGGCTATATTCACGCTTATAGTGGTCAGCTTGTTACATCCGAGGAATATATACCTACTTCTTGTATGTATGTTCCCCCTTCCAGAGCTCATCTTCCTACCTATGGAGTGTCCCATGGGACATCGCATACGATGACCTATGGACCTTATTACGGGACACAGTATGGATAGGTTTCTTCACCTTACGGAGGCGGGTATCAACAACCTGCTTAATCTCCTAATTATGGCTTCGTACCTCCTAATAGTCAAGGTTCACCTTACTATGGTACTTCCACGTCACCTTATACGGATCAGATAGGAGGAGGACACTATGGCCAAGGCCATGGTGGTGCTCAAATCTATGTGAACCAAGGAGAGGTCCATCGACCTCATCATCCTAGGCTCCCTTTCCTCATGACGCTTAACCTTCCTGACTTATCGAGACTTACAAATGATCCCATGGCTCATGAATCGGCTTGGCCGGCTGTCCCTACCAAGCTTCCTTCAGACATACCTAAGTTCGAAGGAAAACCGGGAGAGGATCCGAGTGAACACGTTACCACGTTTCACCTTTGGTGCTCTTCGAATTCGTTACATCAGGACTCAGTCCGCTTGCAACTATTTCAATGCACCCTCATGGGGCCTGCTGCGAAATGGTATATAGAGTTACCAAAGGGAGATTTTACCTTGTTCGACGATCTTGCGATGACTTTTCTTAATCACTTCCAGCTACCAGTGCGCTATGACGTTGGTATTAAACTCTTGTCGACATTTCGACAAGATAAATCCACCCATATTTGTGATCATATTCAGGAGTGGCGTAGATGAAAGAGATTAATTAAAGCTTTTATACCGCCAGAGTTCCTTCTTGAGTGGTTCCTCAAGTCTTTATTTCCATATATCGTGAATGATGTTTCTACATCTGGAGTGCAGAATGAGGAACAAGCAATATTTAGGGCGCAGGAAATGGACTTGATTTATGCTCAGTTCATTTTGTTGTATGAGATTATTCCCAACGCTCCTCATTATAGTTTCGATCCCAAGGTCAAACCTGGACCACATGCCGATGGAATTGTGGGTTGTGCAAGTACGAAACCTGTAGATTCGGTTGCAAAACAAGTTAGTCAATTGTCGCTCAACCAGTCTGCTTCGGGACAAGCTATGGCTTCATCTCAACCCACCCAAATGGCGAATGTACTTTCTATGTAATCGTCTGACCAAAAGGGTAACCAGCAACCCGGACGGAATAGAAAAAAGGGTAAGAATAATAATCGAAAGGGTGGAAATAGGAATGAGAATGCTTCCAATAATGACAAGAATGGTCAGAATGCTGGTGGAGACAAGCAAGCGAAATGTAATATTAAGTTCCCTTGCAAGCTATGTAAGGATGATCACCTCACTTACTTGTGCCCTCAAATTGATGAAGCTTCGAGACTCTTAGCACAAGGCCCAGCTGTGCTAACGAACCCTTTACCACATAACCAGAATATGAACTCGAAGTCCCAGGAGAAATCTAGTGAGAATGATCCACCAGAGACTAGTGCTCGTGGGTGCATTAACATGGTCCATGCTGCCAAGGTTGGGACTCGTGCGAAATATTATGGATCGTCACAACCCAACCCAGGAAAAGAACCCGATCCACCAGGAACCCCTTTGCGCATTGAGAAACTTGTGGATAAACTTGAGGCCGCACCTCGCATTCCTAAGGGGGTACTTAAGCACTCGAGGCATAATCCAAATTCTTGAGCCGCCCAGAATTATTCAGTTGTCGAGGATTTGGGCCATACTCCTTGTGCGATGTTTGCATTGGAAGTGCTTCAGATTTTTCCTTCGCAAAGGAAGGCTTTGCTTTCTGCTATTGGTGTGAACGATGATGATTCTTCCTCAGTGATCAAATTTGAAACCGCAGGTCATCATCCTCGCTTTCCCTACTATGTGTCACTTTTGGAACATGTAGAATGTCTTAATATGATCGTCAAGCGCACTGTGATTGACGAGGGCGCTACTGCATCTATGATGTCTTTGTCTTGTTGGAAGGGTCTTGGTTCTCATGAGTTGTCGAAATTAGTGACTATGTTAACTGCTTTTAATGGGAGATCTTTTAGGCTGCACGACATCATTCCGTCCCTTAAAGTCCATTTGGGAGGGAAGACCATTGCGATAGACGTTGAGGTGGTTGATGTGCCCCTTGACTACAATCTCTTGCTGGATCAGAACTGGATGTATAGTATGCAAGCCGTTGCTTCTTCCTTGTTCCACATTGTATGATTTCCACATAATAGGAAGATTGTAACGATTGATCAAATGAAATTCAAAAATTCCCCTGTTACTGCATCTTCGGGAGCTTCGGTCCTGGTTGTTGAACACTCTCAGCCGGCAACTGGGAGTGTGGGTGTAGGCATGTATCCATCCCTCATGGGAAGCTTTAGTTTTCCTACGCTGGTCCTCATGATAGGATCTTGTTCTGATAAGGCTTCGAATTCTACGAAATCAGTGTCTTTTCGCACAACTCATATGGAATATCCTTGGATTCTTCGTACACTGAGTATTTTGAGTGAGCTTGTCGAGACCAACGTGTCGCTTCCTGCAACCATGATAGCTTATCAAGCCAATCTTGAGAATGTTGCAGAGCCTTGTTCTTCCTCTTCACAGATGGAAGAGGAAGACCCCTATGTATTGTCGGCATGGGTAGTACAGTCTTCTCATGCCCACAATTGCCTGGATATGGTTTTCCCTTTAGATGAAGCGATCATCGAGGCTATGTCGGGCGTTGAGCCACCATGGGAGGAACTTCATCATAGATCATATTTCCTTCCACCGCTTGACCGTTTGGAGCATGAGGATTATAGGGAGATTCTTAGTCAGAGAGTTGGTAGTCCCATGATTCCATTAAGCTCTCCTGGTCAGATGGATGATGGGAACATGGCGAACATATCTTCCACGATTTCTATCAACATCTCTCGAAATCCTAGCACCAGTGAGAATGTCTATATTGGAGCGGAATGTTCCCATGCTGAGATTCTCAAATATACCGAGCTATTCAAGGAATTCCATGATATTTTTGCTTGGTCTTATGATGAGATGCCAGGTATTGACCCTCGGATTGTCGAACATGAGATTAAGACTTACCCCAATGCTAAGCCTGTTCGACAACATTTACACACCATGAATCCTAGGAAAGTACCCACCATTAAGGAAAAGATAGAGAAGCTGTTGAAAGTCGGTTTCATCTATCCCATTCCCTTGATGGAGTGGGTTTCAAACCCCATTCCGGTGGATAAGAAGCAGGGAGCAATCCAAATATGCACTAATTTTCGTGATTTAAATCGTGCCTGTCCTAAGGAAAACTTCCCCACACCATTTATAGATCAGATTTTGGATGAGTGTGCGGGTAGCGAGGTGTTCTCCTTTATGGACAACTTTTCTGGGTATAATCAGATCCAGATTAAACCTGAGAACCAACACAAGACTGCATTTATCTATCCTTGGGGAACGTTTTCATATCGGAAGATGCCTTTCGGCCTTAAAAATGCTGGAGCTACATTTCAGCGGGCAATGACCTTGATTTTCCACAATCTCAAGTCTATTATTGAAGTATTTTTGGATGACCTCGCTGCTCATTCTCATATGAGAATGCGTCATTCATATCACTTGAGATTGGTCTTCGAAAGATGCCGTCACTATTCGGTTCGATTAAATCCTCATAAGTGCATATTTTGCATGAAGTCAGGTCGTTTACTAGGATTCATCATTTCAAAGGAGGGCATAAGAGTCGATCCCTTAAAGGTTGAGGCAATACTTCAGCTGTCTCCCCCGAAGAACATTCGTCATATTTAGTGTTTGCAAGGTATGGAAAAATTCTTATGAAGATTTGTGGTCAACTTTGCCAATTTGACTAGAGGCTTCATGCGTCTCTTGAAGAAGGATACTCCCTTTGAATGGGATGAGCGAGCCCAGGAGTCCTTCGATGCACTTAAGTGAGCCCTAGCATCGGCCCCGGTTATTAGTCCTCCAGATTATAGCCGTGATTTCCTATTATATGTGGCCGCGTCTTTAGAGATGATTGGTATGGTATTGGTTCAGGAGGATGAGGAGCTCTAGGAGCATGTCATATATTATCTGAGCCGAAACCTTATTAACGCAGAGATTCGTTATTCTCATGTCGAGAAGCTTGCTTTAGCGACCGTACATGAGGTTCAGCGTTTGAGACATTATATTCTCCTTCGCCAGACCTCGGTTGTGGACCATGTCAATCCGTTTCAGTTCGTCCTCACACGAAGGATGATTGGGGGAAAGTATAATAAATGGATTGTCATCCTGCAAGAGTGCGATCTCGAATTTGTTTCGGCAAAGTCGAAGAAGTCGTTAATTTTTGCAGAGCTTATATTGGATTTCCCGAGTGAGGCTGAGGAGTTGGTTTGTGAAGATACGTTTGTCGATGAACAAATCTTCTTAATCTCAATGTCTGACCCATGGCATGGAGATATCATAGTATATCTGCAAACAAAGAGGACCCCTACTCACCTCTCGCGAGATGAATGACGATGATTACGTCACGTCTCTAAGAACTACCTTATAGTGGACAATACTTTGTATTGCCGTGGGGTAGATTCCATTTTACGACGCTGTTTAACTCATGAGGAGGTTGAGGTTGTGCTGAATGATTTCCACGGAGGGGCGTGTGGTGGTCATTTATCTGGGCTTTCTACAGCTCAAAATATTTTGAGAGCGGGTTATTTCTGGCCATCAATCTTTAAAGATTGTGTTGATGCGGTCAAGAGGTGACACCCTTGCCAGGTGTTCAGACGGAATATGCGCTCGAAGCCTTCCCCGTTACATCCCATTATCACTGTCGGTCCCTTCACCAAGTGGGGGCTTGATTTTATGGATTGCAACCTAGCTTCGGCTGGGGGGCACCATCATATTATAGTGGCTATGGATTATTTCACGAAATGGGCTGAGGCAATGCCTACAGTAAAATCCGATAGTGAGACAGCCGCTCACTTCGTATTCAACCAAATCATTACTCGGTTCGGGATTCCGAAAGAGCTTGTCATTGACCATGGCTCGCACTTTCAGAACCATATGATGGAAGAGTTGGCATCCAAGTTAGGGCATAAGCAAGATCACTCCTCTTCTTACTAGCCCCAAGAGAATGGACAGGTTGAAGCAGTGAATAAATCACTTAAGTCCATTCTCCAACGAACCATCACACAGAGTAAGATGAATTGGCATATTATGTTATACCCTGCTTTGTGGGCATATCGAACCGCGGTTAAGACTGCCACTGGTTTTTCTCCATATCAGCTTGTGCATGGAGTGGAGTCGATATTTCCGGTTGAATGCGAGATTCCTTTGTTGAAGCTAGCTATGGAACTCTTACCAGACACTTAACCTTTGGAGGAGCGTTTGGTTCACCTCGAGCAACTTGATGAGCAGCGTCGAGATGCCTTGGTGGCTCTAGAGGTTAATAAACGTCCCGTTAAGGTCCAATATGACAAGTCTGTATGTCCAAGAGTGTTTAGTGAAGGAGACTTGGTCCTTTTGTGGGATCAATCGAAAGAACCCTTGGGGGCAGGGAAATTTAATCCTATGTGGCGTGGTCCTTACGTGGTCAAGCGTGTCTTAGAGAAGGGTGCCTATGAGTTAGTCGATTACGAAGTCACAGCTTTAGCAGAGCCTAGAAATGGGCTCTATCTCAAAAAATACTATGCATGATCTTTAGCCAAGGCTGCTTGTTGTATATTATTGTACAGCTTTGCATAGTTAGTGATCGGGTTTGTGATTAGTTTCCATTTCTTTTGGCATATGTCAATGGAATCTTCCACCTACATAGGATTTGTGGATGGTGCAAGCCGTCACACTCAACACTCGGCCTCTACTGCTTGGGTGATTTATACTCGTATGGGTCAGGTACTGTCTTTAGGAGGTGTATGTCTACGGCCATCTTCCAACAATGTTGCTGAATATAGTGCCATTATCGAGCTTCTACGGGATGCCATTTCACATGGCGTTCTCTCTCTTGAGGTACGTCTTGATTCAGAGTTAGTAGTGTCACATCTCAATGGTTTGTACCATGTTAGAGATCCAACGTTATTGAGAAGATTCTTACGTGTGAGATTGTTAGAACGACAATTTGACAGTATCACATATATACACATTCCAAGAAATGATAATCAAGTTGCTGACTCATATGCTAACTACGTGTTAGATTGGTATTTGTTTCATTCATAATAAATTAATCACAAACATTTTTACACATGTAAATAAATAAACCGATCACCATAAAACCTTTTATATATATAAAAAATGTGGTAATACATAGTGTCATATACAAAAGTGGAGCTTTCAAAGCTTCCATCATATAATACACGGTTGTACAAAACATATACACTCCCAGGTGTCTAATCCTATGGAGGGGGAGGGTTGTGATCATGATATGTCACTACGGATCTAGCTAGCCGCCGGAATAAATGCACCCATGCACGTGGCACACCCACCACCTGTCGCTACATGGCCTCAGGCAAGTCCTCGACTTGCGCCATGGGAACTCTATGAGTCAGTTGCACAAAGTTGGTATGAATGCTCTGGAGCGTTCGCTCTGCATCCACACCTGTGATGTCATCCCCTCTTCCCCTCCATCTATGACATCGGAAGCCCTCTGGTCACCGTGGTCCCACATCTGCACATGAATGGTAGATGTCACTATGTGTTGTCACACAAAAACATGTCTTTTTGATTCCACATAATCAAGAAAATACAAAAAAAATTAAATAACTATTTTTTTTTTTGAAAAGAGTGAGAGTCGAGATTCGGTACCTATCTCTCCATATGCCGATCCTGGTGGTAATGGCATGTCTAGATCTCCCTAGAAATCTATCCCTTGATAGGGGTAGTCATATATGGCAACAATCTGTCGTCGCCACCATGGAAAGAAGTCAGCTGGATATGGGTTGGCCACCCTACCACCCCCTAGTCTGCGCATAGCATCTGCCCAACGTCGTTGGGCCGGATCTCGAACCCCGTGGAGAGGAAGGTCCACTCTAGGGATCAATCCTGGAACACGCTCGAAGAAAAATGTGCTCAATATGCTGTTGAACCCAAAGTTCTGTATCCTGCCTACCTTAAACTCACTAAGTTGGTGTTTCATGTTGCTCAATAGTGTAGTACTCTAGTCATATATGGTCGGTCTCATACACTCCACCGCATAGAACATCAGTGGCCGCGAGGACTGATGGAGTGAGGCTAAGCCTGCTATCCTGCCCAGCGTCAGTAGTATGGCCTTTAGGCCCAGCACCTGTATAGCATTGATGGGGACTTGACTTCCCACCTTCTCAGTATCTAGGTAGTAGTACACAACTACGTACTCATCGATATCGGGAACGAAGGTTCACCACCTCCCCTCGTCTAGATAGACCTGTGATAAAGTATATGTCTTCCACCTCTATGGTGAGAGACATCCCATCTATCCTGAAGGACTCTGAGTCTGGATCCCAATAGTTTACCAGCATCTCTATCAGTCTTGGTTTGGCCCTCAAACCACCAAGGCACCAAAACTTGTAGAGTTCGCATGCTCGAAGAGCTTGTTGAGCCCTCACGTCAACCCTTACAGCTTCCTCTACTTCACCATGCTCGCACTCTCTCCATTCTACCACCATCCTGCAAGAGAAATTACCATATTTCCCATTAGATTCTTATAAATTCACTTGCGCAGCGTCATACGCGACTGTTTTGCAAACAACCGCGTATGTACGCGGTTTCTAGCCTCTTTTCCACGTATAGCCAGCCCTATACACAGAAAAAGCTTCGATATCCATGTGGGCTGTAGCGCTCATGTAGAGATGGCCTAAACTACCTCATTTCACCATGAAAATCAACAAAAATTATATTAAAATGCATGAGGAGAGCATGAGTAACTACCTGGAAGAAACGGTTGTGAATTCTGCCAGCTGGATCTCCTGGAATTTGTAGTTGAAAATCAGAGCTCCAATGGGTAAAAGTTTCAAATGATTTATGTTTTTTACTATTTATAGAAAAAATTTCAAATATTTGAAAATTTTTACCCCCTTTCCTATAGTTTTGACAGTTTCTAACCATTTTGGACCGTTTCTGACATAATTTGTGATGTAGAAGACCATTTTCAGTGTCGTTTTAGCCATTGGACTGACCCGTTCGTATTGATCTTAGGTATAATGTCTACACTGGCATATAGGTTAGGTTCACCACCTTTTGCATCTTGCATGACCTTATGACCATGTCACCATGACCTTAGGTACGAACCCACTCTATTATGTCACGGAACCTTCTTTATGCTTTAGAAGTGGCATGATGTGAGTGGTAGAGCTTCACCTTACATGGGTACCCTAGTTAGCGCCTTATTTGCATTTGGTGCCCATGCCGACGTTTTCTCCTTTAGGGTGTGGGAGTCCGTTGTATAGTATTGCCATGGCATTTCGCAAGAGCCTCATACTCCTCTTGATCTTATGCTGGCCTGTTTCCCTCTGGACTCCCCCTATGTCAAGTTGTGAATGCATTGTCATGAGCTTTTCCTGCCTTATTGAGCTTTATGCCAGCTCCCCTGACATTGCGTTTCAGCCATATAGCCCGAGCTTGTCTCATGTCTAGCCATGCAGAGCCATTTTATATATCATTCGCAACTTGATTTCCCTTTTTACCGGGAGGGGATTTTCTCTTGAGTGTCGATATCCTACACATGTATCCTTACATTGAGCATAGGTATGTTCCACTGCTTGGAACTAGTTTGTTTTCCCTGATGACACTCGTCTCCTCCTAGTTTGTAACTATAAAGCTAGTTTATTCTTTTTTCAAGCTTTTCAAATAACTGAAAAAGTCCAAACAAATCAAAAAACCAAAAAGCCAGACAAGGAAAGATGTTATCTTTGGCAGCTGTCAAGTCGTGTTGCCTTCGAACAGAGCACTGTATATCACATCCATTGGTTGGGTTATAGTTTGAATTAGGAGCTATACTCGTTTATCTGAGTTTATCTCTGTTACCACCTAAGTTGTACTTAGTGGTTTTTATCAAGTGAGCCCGGTGAACCGGACAGGGCTAACTTGTTCAGACTTCAAAAAGAACTTTGGAAGTACTTCTGGGT
>LPNX011181282.1:438302-521999 GCA_001517045.1 Pseudotsuga menziesii | reverse complement strand
TATCCATTCCATTCATGACCTAGCTACCAATTATTTTTTATATTCATTTTTTTATAATTGTTTATTTCCAATTTTGAATCATTGCGATAAAATCAATATCGACAGTACAGTTGTCTCATCCTCACTAGATGAAAATGCACAGGTGAAAATGCACAGGTCTTTCAATTTGGTAATTAAAACTCCAATCATGACTATGTACAACTATTTGATTATTAGATACAACTATTTGATTAAATCCAATTTAAAATCCAGTCACCACTTTAACGTGGTGTTTATCTTCAATGATTTGACAACTATTAACTTAACTTCAATTGATCTAATCTTAATTGATTTAATCATAATTATATTAAATTAAGAATTAGATAAATATTAATAATTCAAATACTATCTTAATAATATAGTTGTTTCTAACTATATTTATGGTTCTTATTTTATTGGTTATTTTGAACAAGATTATTGGTTTAAAACTTTGAATTTTATTTAAAAACAATTTTTTCAAGTATAAAATTTTATCTTTGTATAGAAATACATATTTTAATATAATACTAATTTATGATGATATTTTATTTAAAAATTGATTTTGACTTTATTTTTTTTAATATTAAATGAATAAAATAATTAATATAATTAGTTTAATACAATATTATTATATAAAATATAATGATAGACCTCTAAGTTTTTTTTAATATTTAGTATATATTGGTTGTATTTAATGAAAACTAAAATAGATATCTAACATAAAATATATAATTACAATTTTTTTAGTTTTTAGTTTTTATTAAATATAAAATAAATATTATGTTATTTTTTTTTAATATAAAAGTTTTAAATAATTAAATTAGTATGAAAGTTTTAAATAATTAAATAATTATAGTTGAGTGCATATTTTTTTAATCAAAAATCATTCATGAAAATAGAAAGGGTTATATAGGGCTTAGAGTGATATCAGGTCTATCTACTTCTTAGGAGGCAGGTACTAAGCAACTTTGTTGCTTATTCCACTTGTTTTATATGAATTATAATTTAGATTTTGAAAAATATTCCAGTCTTAAAAGAAAATATTGATGTTGAATATCTTAAAACTTAGATTAAGAAAATATGGATGCTAAATACCTTGAAACTTGGATTCGCAAAACATATACATGCATTTTAGTAATGTGAAGAGTATAGAAAACCAATGAATAAGAAAAATGAGATATATTTTATTCAATATAATATCATTTACTCCTATACCTTATATCAGTACTGTATACCTTATATCAACACCGTTGACTCTTATATCTTATAAGAATACTTTAGGTCCCTACTATTGATGACAATTATGTCCCAACTATGGAAATGCCACGATCAATTCATTAATGACCCAATAATTATGAGTTTTGACCTCTCATATCTCATTTGAATTGCATTAAAAAAGAAATTAGAATATTTCAATGTCCAAAGCACGCTAAATTAGCAATAAAATGTTGGAATTATTTATTATGGATGCACTTGGAGACAACCTGTATTTGGATAGAATATTGACTATGAAAATATTGTTAAATAGTGAACAGTCTCCTATAGCAATCGTGAAGACCAATAATGCATGAACTTAGTTGTAATAAGAATATAAATGGGGTAAAACTGAAGTTAAATAGAACACATATTGATACATAAGATATATAATGTTAATCACACAAGAAAAGAATTGGACACATCCACGAGGCAAATAATGTCGGTAATTTTATTGTTCAAAATGAAGATGACAATAGCTTACAACCATTTCTTCACATTTATTCAAATTGATTTTTCTTTTATGGGCTTAAATAGATTTATAGCACTTCTTGTAGAGTTAGAAAAAATGATTAATTAAAAACACCCCTAACCACATTCTTTTCTATTGTTGTGCAAATATGTTGAGCTTTGATCTTTAAAACTTTAAGTTCGGAAATACTGAATACTTGAATCAATAGAATATTCAATCACATAAAACATTCAACCATAACATAGGATGTACCCTAGGGAAAACCCTAAAAAATATGAGGATGATAAGTCCCAGCAAATCTTTAGAGTATGATTATAATAGATAGCAAAGAATGTATTTTACATAAAATATTGCTTTCAGCACCCGAGTGCAAGATAAGAGAGAAAAAAAACCCAGGTGTAGATATGGAGGAATAGAGAAGAGAGATCAACTCGATTAACTTTGCAATGAGTTCAATACATTAATAATTTATCAAAATCGCTGTCATGAAAGGAATAGCAAATCACTGCATGCAGAATTAGCCTCCCATGCAAACTATAGCGATTTGCCTTCTTGAATAGTTGTTCTTTTCTAGTTTCTCCAATCTCGCAAATACATGATACACAATGCCTTTCTTCTTTGACATTAAATAATGCTCTACTGAATTCAGAGTGAACTCACCTCATAACTGGAAATAGGATCACTTAGTTAACATCTAACTTAAGTGTCGTCTTTTAGTTTAACTAAAGTGTTGTTTGGTTTTCTTCAACTGTCCTAGGGTGAAAACATGAAGTTGCTATACTTTTTTTGAGAATGGGGTGTTTTTGGGTATAATTTCCAATTTCTCAGCCGAGAAAAAAGTCAATATATTTTCTCGACCGAGAATTGTAATAGTTTTCGGGCGAGAATTTAACTATGGTTAACATTTTCTCGCCCAAGAGTTTAATTATGTTTAAAGAATTTTTAGGCTGAGAATAATTAAGTTTCTCGTTTGAGAACATGGCCAAATTATTCGTATGAAACTCTCGAACAGATCTCTTGGCCGAGAGTTTAGATTCTTTTTAAACTCTTGTGCAAGTGTATTTGTTATATAAACCATAGACCGCCACCGCCAATCTATGTTTGTCTTTGTTGAAACCCGTGGAGGGGCATGCGCCCAATGTACACTTTTGACTGTACACCCTCCCATCGGTTATTTGAGCATGAGTGGGATTACCAGGGTTTTCTTAATACCTACGACCAATGCTTGTTAAGGAAACATATAGCTACACATATTTAATGTATATGTTTCTAGATCTCAAAGTGACTCTCAAATGGGCATTGATACATATAATTCTTATTATGAACGAGCTCTCAAAGTGACTCTCAAACGGGCATTGAATGAGCATCTAGACCAAAGGGAGGGTATTTTGAAGAGGAGGATACCGACAGAAATGAAAAGGAGGTGGAGAAATATATTATGTTAGAATACCCTTTGGCGATGAGGTGATTTTCCTAAAGGCTTCCCTCATTAGTGATGAGGATTTCGGGGCCTTCTCCCTTTAGTCGACGACTCCATCCCTGATACCTGAACCCTTTTGAAACCTAATGTAAATTCGATATTTGAATGGAACAAAGTCAACGTAGCATTAATCCGATGCTCATGAAACCCCGTTAGTATATTTTTCTCCCCGCAAACTCCGAGGCAATGACCGCACGTCTCAAATCCACATAGAACCTACAACTAATAAGAGTGGAAGGCTACATTAAGAAGAAGAGAGTTCTCAATTTTTACATAGATTTTGGAATCACCTACAACTTAATTTACTCTAAGTTAGATACAGAGATGAATTTCTTTGAAAGTTATATATCATGTATATTTTAACAGATCTGCATTCAACATGTTTATTCTTTTCTAATTCAATTATTTTATTATTCTTCATTTCCCTCTTAACACCATTCTTATTTTCTTCATAGGTCTCATAAGATGTAAAAAAATTCGTTTTGTCCTAGACTAATAACTCTCTGTCATATTTGTTCTAGTTTTTTCCTTCATGTAGACCTATAACTATGCTCAAAACATCCTCAATTAGAGTGATCATCACCCCCTTTACTAGTGTCATCCATTCTTATTCAATGGCCTTCCTCATATTTATGGAAAATTCTAGGGTTATGTCATCACTTTATCAATTCAATTTGATGAAGAAATCCATCCAACCCATCTTCTAAAATTCCTTGAGCACATCGGAATTTTAGTATAATTTTGAGTCATATGTGTGTTATCTTTAACAAATTCTCCCCATTTATCGATATCCATACAGGTAAGGTCGTTTTATGCAAGAAGGAAGGCACTACTCTAAAGAGTTTGGGAATAGTAGCCACGATATTAGAACAAAATAAGACCCTATGAATGAACGAAACAAAAAGGAGTGGGTTCTATCCTACCTATATACCCACCTTATCTACCACAAAGGAATGAAGAAAGAAGGTGAAGGAGAGAGCGTGGACCGCTCTCAAAAGGGAAATTTGCACGCTAAAGGTTTAAGACAGATCCATAATAGTTAGTAGGAATCTTATCCCAAATGAAAATCTAGCAGTAATATAAGTAGCCTACCTACTAATATAGTAGGCCTAGTTATTCTAGGTAGGTCGTAGAAGTGACCATGAATGAAAAAAGGAGGGAAAAAATGACAAAAGGATAGAACTATGTTCTCTTATCTTTGAAAAATTTAAAATCTCATCTTCCCACAAAAGGATTTCCTTTCTTCTTCTTACGAGATTATAGTATGGTCATTTTATATGAATAACACTCTATTTTTATGGGGAATATAGGCTGCAGAAGTGACCATGAATGAAAAAAGGAGGGAAAAAATGACAAAAGGATAGAACTATGTTCTCTTATCTTTGAAATTTTTTAAATCTCATCTTCCCACAAAAGGATTTCCTTTCTTCTTCTTACGAGATTATAGTGTGGTCATTTTATATGAATAACACTCTATTTTTATGGGGAATATAGGCTTACATTCCAAACCCTAGCTCTCTAAGGTATTATGAAACCCTAGAACATGAAACCTTTGAATAGAGTATTCAAAAAAATAATGTATAGATTACTTAATTAAGGTCGCAACGACATTACAAGCACAAGTTCTCCACATTGCCCATTGAATACATCCATATGTATGAAGGTAAGCTTAGGTTGGATGTTTTCATTGACATGTGCAATGATTTTGAATGCTTGTCTCTCGACGAATTCAACTTCTTGGTTTCCCCTACAATCACTTTGTACAGAGATAGAACCATACTTTATCTCCAACATGAAATTTGTGGTCAGAACTATGCTAGTCAGCACAAATATTTTACTTCTCTTAAGTCCTCACATTGCTCCTTCACCTTCAAATGAATCTCCCTAATCCTATCTATGATCCTATTTGCTTTATTTTTCTCATGCATTTCGTACTCATTCTCCTTCTGTAGGCCATAAGTAACATCAAAGGATGGTGGTGGTAAATGCCCAAAACAAGTTTCAAGCTGAGATTTTTGGGTGGAAAAATGTACTCCTATGTTATAGGAATGTAATAGGCCTGAGGATGATAGGGAAATATAGGGATAATGTAGGTTTTTTGGGGTTTGCTAAAGGATGGTCGAAGGAGATTACGGCTGCTAGGTAGAGGGCACCTTAGAATAGGGCTACTGAAAACTCCTGTTTTTCTGTGAAGATGAGATCAATGGTTACCATAGGTTCTACAATCAACATACCAAAGTTCCAGCAGTTAATCTAGTTTCTTGAAGGAAGCACAAAGTAGTGGTTTCCACTTCAGTCCACTAGTATAGGTAAACAACAACGTTGAGGTATGAATTTTTAAATCTTGACTTAATTAAAAACAAGAAGAAAATTATGGACAAGTATACTCCTGTATCTAAACCATTTAAAGCCTATCTAAATATTCCTCATTCTGGTTATCCTTGATTGTCAAAGACATGTTATGATCAAGCCTCTCATTTTCTGCTTTGTTAAAAATTTTCCTTTATTCATCATTGTCCTACTATACCATTGTTTCCTACTTCACATTTAGAATCACTGAAAGGATTTGAAATATTATTTTTTAATAAGATGCCAAGTTTTTCATAAGCCAACAGAAATATTGTTATGTTAATCTCATTTCATGCGTCCTATCGTTGGTAAACATATTTCTAAATTCTGATACAAGAGGTGTAAGAGTGTCTATAGATGGATTCTCTGCATATTATTTGCGTAAAAACTTGCATTTATTGATAATCTATTTACAAATAAGGTATTTAGATTTGATCCATTAAAGGAGAAATGCTTAGGGATTATAGAACTTTTTGTAGCCCAAAAGTAAGAAAAAAATACCATACTAGTACCAAATCGGTTCCATATCAGTACTAGATTAGAATATTTAGTGCCAGACAGATCCTTTAAAGGGAATGTTTCTTGAATTTAAAGAGCATTTATGGATAGTAGTTTTTTGCATATTTACTTGGATAGTATTTTTCCACAGTTTTCTAAGTTGCATTTGTTATCCAAAATGGTGGCTAGTCATTAGGAACCAAGTTCAATTCAAGATCTAGAGGCAACACTAGAGTACAATGCTTGGGTTTGGGGGAATGTAAGGCCTCGGAGTTTGATTAAATTTTGAACCTTTGTTATCCTTTTGACATTCCTATGATCATCATGTATGAAGAAATTAGATCCAAACCTTGTCATAATCGAGATTTTAAGGCCTAAAACTTGTATTTAAGTATTCCCTTGTTTTTAATTGGCTTTGAAGAGTTTTTAATGCAAAAATGTCATTTATAATTAAAAATATGAATTCTTGTACCAACGTTGGTTTTCCAGTACCAATGCAATAAGAAATGGGATGATCCTAGGTTGATGGATTCGTGGAAATATTCAAAGATATGGGTGCTAAGAAGAGTGGCCAGCGCATGCCCTATTTTTAGCAAAGAACAATTACATTAATTTATTTCCTTATCTCATGACACGAACTATCATGAGCTTAAGGTAGTCAAAGATATTTGTTATCTTCTCCACTAAAAGCGCATATTGTTTGAACTACTTCAAGAAAATATTTTATATTTCTAACTTGCTTTGAAATCAACATAGATTATGTAAAAATTATATATTTATCTCATAACTTGTTGGTTATAGATAAAAGATTGAATTCTGAGTGTATAAAAATACACAAGTTCTAATAAGAAGGGGGTGGGGGAATAGATGATAGATAGTGTACAGAAAAGAGCATGATCCATCTAGAAGAATGTAACAGATTGTTTGTTGATGGAATAAAATATAAATGCATTGTTTCTTTTGTTTTTTATATATATGGTTGGCCATAATGATAATTTATTGGCATGGGTTGATTAGTTAATATTAAAATTATCAATGCAACTTGGATGAGAAGGGGCCCATGCTCAGGATTGCAGCGCATCATAATATATGGTAGAAGAGTACTATATATTTATTTCATAAGTTTTGATTGATTTCTAGTAATTTTATTCCAGTTATGCATATGGTTCTTAAGTTTTCATTTGATTACAACAGTTAAAGAGTGTTGAATGCACGGTTGGAAGCTTGAGTGGTTTTAATTTCCTGACTCTAGTTTTCATTTCATAGAAGAGTGAGTTATTTGTTGTTTTCAATTCATTTGGATGAAGTGATAAGATTTGAGATTATGAAGACTGTTTATTGGTCTTTCATTGTTTCCATTTGAATAGATACTTGACAACCAAGATTGGCTTTGAGAAAGAATTGTTTTAATAACAAGGTAACAGGTTAAGTTATTGGGTGGATTCCAGAACAATGGGTTCTAGATTAAGTTGAAAACTTGGTATTTTATGTTCCATGCGCTTATTATAGCCCAAATATAGATACAATAAACTAATGGCTAACAAGGTAAACTAGTGGATTAATTTCTACAAGTTTTAATTAGTGGATGGAATACAAGATTAAAGTAATGGTAGTCAAAGCTTGTTTCAGTTAAATTCTCTCACGTGGAATGTTAAGAAATTCATTATAATTAGAACAATGTAATCATTTGCTAACTAGACAGTGTGAATATTTGAAACTTTTGCCAGCAAGATAGTATTTCTCCATTCTTGTACATACTATATCGGTGCCTCTAAGCTTACCTTCCCAGGTTGGCAATTAAGTGTTGAAATATAAGGTATATATATTTGCTCCAACACACCCTAAGGGATAGTCAGTCACACACAACTAGTTTATTTCTATAACAATTGGTGACATTCCCTAAACACATCATTTCTTGCATGTTTTCTGATTTTCATTCCCACATTAACCTTGTTGCAGCAACATTGTTAATACATAGAGTTGAGGCTGATGATATCAATCATTATCTTATGATTTCATAGAGTTATCCTAATCCTTTTTATTCTTAATAAGGACACATGGATCATCTAGGGACATCTAGACATGTTCGTAGTGGTACCAAAATCCATAGACATCATTCAAATGGGTGTATTGGATGCACCACAGGTCCACTATCAAGTGCATTCAATTGTTAACTTAAACATGTTTAAGTATAGGTTACATATTTCAAATGTTTAATGTCAATAGAGATATGAATATATTAATTTAAAATTTGATATTTTTTTTAATTTGTGGATAATATTCTTTTACACACTTTTCTAAGATCTTGTTGTGCATAGGTAGAAGTTTTGACCATGGAAGACACACTTATGACGGGTCTATCGAATACATGACACCCATAGGTACATTCTAATGATATTTATCATTTTTTATTATAAGTTAAATACAGTAAAAATTTTAAAAATGTTACATGCGTATGACTTGATTATTTTTGAGCACATGCATTTAGTTCCTTACTCTACTGATACGCCTACCACAAGCATTCCAACGCAAGATATACAGGGTAAAGGTGAAATCTAACTTCATAAATCTTGTTTGACATGTGTGTTTAATTTGTGAAAAATTATGATATTTCTCTTGCTTATAAGTGTCTGACAATTTATTCTTTTTTAGAGGGGCTAGTGGACGGGAACGAAGGTCACACATAGGTTATTTTTTATGTTATTTATCTTTTATACTACAAGTTAAATTTCTTGAATTTATTTAAAACATTACATGCATATGACTTGATTATTTTTGTGTACATGCATTTAGTGCCTTACTCTGTCGATACGCCTAGCGCAAGCATCCCAACACAAGATATACATGGTAAAGGTGAAATCTAAGTTCATAAATCTTGTTTGACATGAGTGTTTAATTTGTGAGAAATTATGATATTTCTCTTACTCATAAGTGTTGGTCAATTTATTGTTTTTTATAGGATCTATTGGACAGGCATGAAGGACATGCAAAAGTAATTTGTAATTTTATTTATCTTTTTATAGTACAAGTTAAATATATTTGATTTCTTTAAAACGTTACATGCATATGACTTGATTATTTTTGTGCACATGCATTCAATGACTTACTCTTTTGATACACCTACCACAAGTAGGCCAGCGCAATATATACATGGTAAAGGTGAAATCTAAGCTCATAAATATTGTTTGACATGTGTGTGTTTTTTTTTTTGTACTAGGGGAATCGGTAACTGGGCGGTTTTGGTACTCGCATGACATGGAGTCCATTCCCGTCGGCTTCCACTATAACCCCAGGTGCGTCCACACAGCCCTCAAGCATGGGGCACGGATAAGTCTGGGTGAGATTTGAACTTGAGACCTCCTTTACAACATTCCTTCATTTACAGGGCACTTGCCAGTTAGTCTACACCCATGCGGGTCCTTTAATTTGTGATAAATTATAATATTTCTCCTATTTATAAGTGTTTTCCAATTTATTGTTTTTTATAGGGTCTAGTTGATGAGCACAAAGGACACGCATAGGTAATTTTTATTGTTATTTATCTTTTTGTAGTACAAGTTAAATTTCTTTGATTTCTTTAAAATGTTACAGGCGTATGACTTGATTATTTTTGTGCAAATGCATTCAGTGCCTTATGCTGCAGATACTACTATCTCAAAGAGCCCATCACCAGAAGAAGAATGTTTGTGTAAAATCCGACCATAATTCTTATTGGACGTGAGTGTTTTATTTGCGAAAAATTATGCTATTTTTCTTAAACTTACTTGTGATTGCCAATTTATTGTTTTTTATAGGTCCTTCTACACATTCTGAGGATACTGACTGGATAGAAGAGTTAGTTTATAGTATGCACAGTGTACATATTGAGGTAGAGGATCCACCAGGTATTTCTAATGAGCACATTTTATTTAAATATCTATACTTCAATCGAAAAGCTATATATACATTCTAATACTTGCACATGTTTTACTTCTTACAAGGTTTGTTGCGCATGCTCCTAATCCATCTCATAATACAAGGAGAGGTCATCGAGGGCGTGGGTATGCTCACAATGAAACATATGACCCTCTCTACACACATCCTAAATATTTTCCCGATGATATTCCTTGGGAAGACAATATCTCAATGCTTACTGTGGAAGAGATGAGGGAGCATTCTGTGAGATTGTAGGGTGAACTCGATATTTATACTATCTCTATCGGTTGTCAACAGAGTCTTCAGATCATGTTGCACAATCTAAATTGTGTGATTGAGAGTTATGTGGGAGTTGGACCATCAACCCATACTTTTTATGGCATGATGCATAGGAGGCAAATGGAGGTGATGGGTTGCCACAAGTTCGAAGAAATAAAAAACATTACCACAAAAGAAATGGTCTTTTCATTATTTGACTTGTGTCCTGAAGGAAAAAAATGTCTAAATATTGCAATATTCAGTAATACAAGTACTGCACCACATATTTATTTGAGGTTCCTCTATGCATATGGGAAGTTACCAAATAACGATGAGGTCCCTCAATATTTTGTCAAGATGCTAATTGCATAGTTTCGGTTGCACATAGAACCTGCCTATACAGATACGGGATCACCTTTCTACGATGTTGGAAAAGGTCATACATATGAACTTCTTGATTCACTGTGAGATACTAGTCAGTGAAAACACCAAGTTGGTATGCATTTTTTGCCTATTTTTGACAAAAAAACTGCAAAATTTTATGTTTTTCAATTTAAACCCTTTCAAACCCATATCCCCTTTAGGAATTTCACCTTGACGTAAACACAAGAGGTTTATAGAATTCTATTAGCTTCGTGCTCATATTTTTTTTGAAATTTTTTTATGGACATATAGTAAAAAAAAATTGAAGGGCACCAACTACATATACTTTAAATTTTTATGTTTGGATAATGAGTGACATGTGTGCCCTTCATTTTTATTAGAGATGGTTATTCATTTTATGGAAACCAAATGTACATTCATAATCTACATAGATTTCACTTTGCAATGGACTATGTGTTGAGTATTTGTAGACCTAGACACTATTTTTTATTATTTTTCGAAATAATATATGTTTAAAAAAAGGTTCCTTATTGACACAATTTCGTGTCCTCCCATTTTCTTTCAAATGTGAATCTTATCATACAAACTAAAGCTACCCTTTTGAAGAGGAAAGTGCAAGGAACATCCCCATGATTTTTTATATTTTTTTTCTCATCACTTTGATGATCTTGAATTTTCATTGTGATTGATTTTTAGCTCACTAAATTTTGTAACGATACAGTTTAGAAAGAAATAGTAAAAATAGAAATTCTTAATGACATTCACAAATTCTTATACTATGAGATAGTATATTCAATGAAGAATCTATTGGTATAAAATATGACAGGTAATTCTTAGATTTTGCAGTGTTTCCACAATGAGAAAGGGGCCAATTTCAGAAAACTGCAGAAATAATTGTTGTATTTGTTGACCAAAAACTCTTGCCCAAGAAACTTTCTCAGCCGAGAAATATATAAATTTCTCGGACAAGAAATATTTATCCTGAAAAGTAACCCCAGGTTAAACCAAATACTCACTCGAGAGGTGGTTTAAACTCTCAGTCAAAAGAATAAAACAACTCTCGGGTGAGAGTTTTGTTACATAAAGCCCCGAGAACCTTTTAGAGGTCGACCTATTAAATGCCTGTGATTCTCAGAAAGATTATAAACATTATCTCCCAAGAGTTATATATATACTCTCACCAAAAATTATATTTCAGTAAAAATTCACCTTCATATATTTACAGTGCAAGTTATAACATATTTTTTCGGGGGTTATTGATGTTTTAAGGTTTTTTATATTAAATTTCTTTACAAAGGGTGATTTGCTTATTTTTCCTTTATAAATGAAAATAATATATACACAGTTTTGGCATATATTACTCTTTTTTTAATTTTTAGATTGTAAGATTGGTTTTGGCATATTACTCTTTTTTTATGGATTGTGAAATTGGTTTTGGCATATTAATGATTTTTTTTTAAGATTATAAAATTGGTTATAACATATTTATATATATATTTTTTAAAGGATTTGGAATATTAATTTTTTTTAAGCAACATATTGCATATTATGTTTTTTCATGTTCCATTTTGTTATACAAGGGACATGGTGAATTTGGTTATAGTGGACCGGAGCCTCGCTTAGTAATTCCACAACCTAGAGTCATTTATTTTCCAAAGGAGTTTCAAACGACATCCAAAGTGGCAAGTAACATGAGGGAACATATAAAATAACATGTTGTGGATGCATTGGTAGGGGTATAAATCGGAATAAACAATATGCCATCTTCAATTAATATGGATGACAGCTCATTTGACGACTATTCAGATGATGCCTTGATATTTATGAGTCGATCAGAGCTCGGGTAGTATGAGGCATATTGTAGAGACATGTATAAGCATGTCAAGGCTCAAGAAAATCTATTCATAGATTTGGTACATAAGTATCGTTTAATAATTGAACTCACATAAGACCCATTTATAGTATGAGCTAGAATGTACACACATTACAAATTAAATGTTTTTTGTATATATATATCTGTGTGTGTGTGTGTGTGTTTTTATTATCCAAATCTCATGTCTATAAATTTATTGAAATTTATGCAGTATGCCCAAATACTAAATGATGATAACTATGCTGATGGTTCTTTTGTTGGCGAGGAAGAAACGCAGGTATCAATATTTCTTTTTGATAACATTTTACTAGTTTCGGAATATTTTGTCCCCAAACACACACACACACACATATATAGCTTTGATTTTGACTTTTCATCCCACAGAAAACCAAGAGAGAATGGAATTCATGTATGAAGGAAATGGTGAGCGACATGGGAACGACAGTAGAAATTGAGAACAAATTTGAGGGCATGGTCTATACACCATACTATGTTCATCAATAAAGTTATAAATAGTAAATTCTACATTATTCTTATGATATAGTGGTGCTGAAAAATGAAATGTTATTTTTTGCATCCAAAGACTAAAGTTTATGTATATAGGTATGTTGCTCTCTAGGTTTTGCAATGGTTTATCTTGATCCATGACTGGTGAGAACCTACACTGTTTTGTCTTAGAATAAATTGAAACATATGAGACCAATGTTGTCAATAGTAGATTGGGAGCATGATGATTTTGTATTCAATGGAGGAATTTCTTTGCATTGAATGATGGTTTAGGGTTAAAGGTCGAAATAGAGGCAATCTATGATTCCTTTTGAGAGACATCTTTAAAAATATTATTGTTACTATAGTGTCTTTTTATACTATTTATCTGTACTAAAAAATTATTTTTATCTTTATAATAGTTGTAATGTAGTCTCCCTTGCTGTAGAGGTCTCCCAAGAGTAGTAACAAGTTTTCCACAACAGGTATATGCTTACCAATATATATTAATGCTGCCCAACCATGTGATATACACCCGACAGTTGCTCTGAATCAGGAAATCCTCCGCTCAGTGGTTAGATATGGAAGCATACTGCCCAACAATTTTAATTGTTTTCTATATTGGATACGAGCATGGTTTAACTCACTTTCTTGTTTTATATCTCCTTTATAACCTTCTTAACTAACTGTTGTATGTTTCTTCTCTTGTAAATATGACTTCTAGATAAATTTCTACTATTGATTTGGCTGCAATATTTAATTGAACACTTTGGATATTTCTTGTTGTTGTTGACTGTCATATATCAAGCTATTGGGAACATTTTTTTGTTCTTATATGGTCATAGTTATAGTGTTTTCTTGGGTGGAAAAACATAATATGCAAAACATATATAATTTTGCACTCCTAGCAAATTGTTTAGCACAATAATCAGATTTGAATAGATAAGAACAAATCCATAAGAAAAAATCTTGATTAAGAGAGATTGTAGTGGTTGTCCAATATTTTGAACCTCAAACATAATCATTAGTCAAAGGACTAACACCATTAGTTTTTGATACAAGTACATATTATTATAATTTCATCATTAAGCTAGCAATACATTAGGATCTTTAACTGAGAGAATAACAAGCACAACAATAAAACACAAGAGACAATGAACACAATGTTTATCCTCGGGGAAACCATAAATGGTGAAAACCCCGCAAATCCCTCAGAGATAGAATTAGCACCAAAAGTAGAACCCAAAATAGTAAGTGATCTCCCGACAGCAGTAACCTTCTTTTGATCTAGCCCTAGTGTCTTCTCCTTCCTCAACTATGCGCTACACTTGAGTGTGTATGAGATGTATGATAAATAGAGAGGCTAGCTCTCTATTTATACTAATTCCCAACTTGACTAAACCCTACTAGGGCTGACCTCACCAAGAGAGTCTAATAACCCTAGTGCCCCAGAACTGTTGGGACTTTAACCCTTAGCCAAAAGGAGGGCTACCCACAATGACTTGACATGACTCTTTTACATTATAGATCTTCTCGATAGGAACATCGAGGCATGGCATGACTCAAATACATCCCGGAATAAAAATCGGGTTAAAATATCTAAGAAATACAAGTGAAATACATTCTGAAGTTACATATACATCAACACTCCCTCTTAACTAGGAAGGTATTCTTTCGACACAATTTTCAGCACAAGTCTTCTTCTTTGTACCTTCTGGATCATCATCAATTCCTCGTCATCTTCAAGTATTCTTCATCTTCAAGTCATCTTCATAATCGGATCTGGATCATCATTGGACATCATCTCTGGATCTGGATCATCACTGGACATCATCACTAGATCTGGATCATCACTGGACATCATCACTAGATCTGGATCATCACTCGATCTGGATCATCATCACTGGATCTAGATCATCATCACTTGATCTGGATCATCATCACTGGATCTAGATCATCATCACTTGATCTGGATCATCACTAGGTCATCATCACGGGTGCTATCTCTTGATTCTTCTCATCATAGGAATCTCTACAGAGCCAGCCCTTTTTCATGCTGGATGTACATCTACAGAGCTAGTCCTTTTTCATACTGGATGTATCATCATAGAGCTAGTCCTTTTTCATGCTAGATGTGGAACACACACAGAGCCAGTCCTTTTTCATACTAGATGAGTCTTCACAGAGATAGTCCTTATTCATACTAGATGTGGCACACACTCAGAGCTAGTCCTTTTTCATACTAGATGAGTGTTCACAGAGCTAGTCCTTTTTCATACTAGATGTGGCACATACTCAGAGCTAGTCCTTTTTCATACTAAATGAGTCTTCACAGAGCTAGTCCTTTTTCATACTGGATGTGGCATCCACACAGAGCTATTTTTTTCATACTAGATGTATCTTCATAGAGCCAGTCCTTTTTCATACTAGATGTGGCATCTACAAAGAGCTATTCATTTTTCATACTAGATGTGTCTTCACAGAGCTAGCCCTTTTTAATGTTGGATGTGGCATCCACACAAAGCTAGTCCTTTTTCATACTAGACGTGTATTCACAGAGCCAGCCCCTTTTCATGTTGGATGTGGGATCATCACATACACCTGACAATGGAAGGAACCAATCCTCTCACCATGTCACAGCTCTTACATCCGACCATGGAAGGAGCCAATCCTCTCAACATGTCGGAAAGGCACATCACTTATATCTGACCATGGAAGGAACCAATCCTCTCACCATGTCAGAATGGCTCATCACGGACTCATCACTTCCTCTTGGGAGGAATCTCAATCTGGAGAACACCAAGTTTCTCCCTGAAGTACTCAAACTTCACCCTAACCAGTGGCTTAGTCAACACATCAGCTATCTGTTCATCCGTCGCAACATACTGGAGCTTCACTGCTCCTCTCTGCACCATATCCCTGATATAGTGATACTTGATCTCGATATGCTTCGACTTGTCATGGAATACTGGATTCACTGACAACTTTACACAACTCTGGTTGTCATAGTATATACAAGTAGCATCTAACTGGAGATCAAATAAATCAGATAGTAGCTTCCTCAGCCATACTGCCTCACAACTAGCTGAATAGGCTACGACATATTTTGCTTCAGCTGTACTCAGTGCCACACATGATTGCTTGTTGCTAAACCAAGAGATCACACCTAATCCCATACTGAGGCAACACCTTGAAGTACTCTTCCTATCGATGGCACTTCTTGCCCAATCTGAATCAACATAACCCTCCAGGTTAATCCTTTGATCAGTGTTATACTTGAGCCCATAATCAACCGTACCCTTCAGGTACCTTAGAATATGCTTTAGAGGAAATTTGAGGTCTAAAATGGGCCTCCTAAGGAAAATAATAGTTAAAATAATAAAATAATAGTTATTAATTTTAGAGGAATTAAATTCCGCATCCAACGAGTACCCACTCGGCATACTTTTAACGGACCCCGCTACCCCAAAAACAAGAAATACCTGAAAAAATGGAATGATGACATCATCATTCTATTTTTTCATGTATTTCTTGTTTTTGGGGTAGCAGGGTCCGTCAAAAGTATGCCGAGTGGGTACTCGTTGGATGCGGAATTTAATTCCGCATCCAACGATCTCTCCCGATCGAAATTTGAGTAAAAACACAGGGAGATATGTCAAAAATACAAACAAAAAAAGTAGTTTTTTTTATGATACCTATCCCCAAATTTATATTAAAAAAATGTTTAATACCTATACGGTATTTCAAATTTAAAGCAATTTCATTTGCTAACACATGATGACATGGAATTTGATGAAAAGTTAAAAGGCCCATTTTGAGTTGAAATTTCCTCTATTGTTCCTTTTCATCACTACAGCCCGAGAAAGTACCGATCTAATGGAAGTGTATTTGGATACGGGTGCAAAGGTTTCTTCATAGTCTATTCCTTCTTTCTGTGAGAAACCACGAGCAACAAATCTTGATTTATATTTTTCTATGCTGTCGTCTGCAGCATGCTTAATCTTATAGATCTATTTGGAAGTTACAACTGACTTCCCTTCTGGTCTTGGGACAACATCCCAAACATCATTCTTCATGATTGATTGATACTCCTCTATCATAGCATCCTTCCATTCTTTCCGTTCTGATGCTTCTTCATATTTGGAAGTTTCTTTATCAATGAAATCACATAGTAAAGATACATAACTAGAACAGGATCTGGTCCTCTTTCTTTTTCTGAGATTCTCTTCTGGAACCCCATATCTTTCTGCACCTTGGATAATCTCTCGTACGCAAGTAGGTTTCCTCTTATGAGGATTCTTCTCCTATGGTGGATCTACAGGTCTTTGTGGTTCTTCAAATTATTGATCTTCTTCTTGAGTTTCTTCGTTCATGATTGTATCATGAATTCTGGGATTTTTTGCTTCTTCAGGTTCTTCAACAGGTTTCTTTCTAGATTTGATGTAGGCTGAATCTTTGTCAAATGTTACATCCCTACTGATGTCAATCTTATTGAACTCTCGGAAGTATATTCTGTAAGCCTTCGATCTTTCAGAGTATCCCACAAATATACCCTTCTTCCATGAAGGATCTAATTTTGTCCTCTTCTCTTTTGGAATATGTATGTACACTAGATAGCTGAATATTCTGAGATGGCTGACTTTTGGTTTCTTGCTGGAGAAGACTTCTTCAGGAGTCTTGTTCTCGAGTACTCTGTGTGGAGTATGGTTCTGTACATACACTGTTGTTCTCGTTGCTTCTGCCCAAAGATGCATAGGAAGATCTTGATCATGAAGCATAGCTTTTGCAGCTTCCATGATAGTTCTATTATTCCTTTCTACAATCCCATTCTATTGTGGATTATAAGGGGTGGACAACTCCCTCTTAATCCCTGAGTATTTACATAGTTCCTTGAACTCATTCGAAGTGAATTCTCCACCATTGTCTGATCGAAAAGTATTGATCTTCTTTTCAGTGTGGTTCTCAATCAAGGCTTTGAATTCTTTGAACTTGCTGAATAATTCATCTTTGTTCTTCATGAAGTAAATCCATGTCTTCGTAGAAAAGTCATAAAAAAAAGAAACATAGTACACATACCCGCTTAGTGAGCTTGATTATGATTGGTCCGCATACATTAGAGTGGATGATTTCCAAGCTTCCTTTTGCTTTGCTTTCGCTGCTTGGAAATGTCTTCTTTGTGTTCTCTCCTTTTGCACATCCTTTGCAGACCCCTTCATGTTTTTCTTGAATTTCTGGAAGACCTTCAACAGCTTTGCTTGCAAGTGGTAATGCTCTTTAATGCACATGTGAAATCCTTCTGTGCCAAAGTTCATTTGGTTCTACTGAGTCATGAACCAAATCTTGTTCTGGTTGGCCCTTCAGCTTGTATAGACCTCCTTCTTGTTCCCCAGTCACTATTGCATCATCAAAAGTCTTTCATTTTGGCCACATAAGAACTTGGCCATCTACGAAAGCAACCCTCATTCCTTTTGCATCCAATGCAAATATGGAGAGGAGGTTCTTCTTTAGTCCTGGAACAAATAATACATTCTTCATCTTCATAGACTTTCCAGAGTCTAGTATATAGGAGGATTCACCACTACCTTTTATTGGATACTGGTAGTCATCCCCAAGTTTCACCTTGTGAGGTGACTCATGTTCACATAGCTTCACAAATTATTCTTTGAATCCCGTCATATTCTTGGAAGCACCACTGTCTATGAGCCAATCATTGCTTCCATGTGAAATAGTTCCTGTAAGAGCGGAGATCAGCACATATTCTTAATCACTTGAAGTATCACTTTCTTGTCTGATTCCCTTTGTGGAAGGTTCTCATCTTCTGCAGCATGAGCATGATGTCTTATCTTGTTTTCCTTCTTCTTCTTTAAGTTCCCTTTATTAGGGAAGAATCTGGATATGTTCATCACATGTGTAACATATAATGGTAGACAGATGTCTTTTAGGGTGTGAGATCTTACCTTTGGAGTGATGATGGTTCCTTCTAGTTTTCTTGGAGTGAACTGTGAGAGCTTGATATTGATTTCCCATCTTCTCTTCTCGAGTTGCTATCCGAGCTTCTTCTTGAGAGAATTCTTCCCATAGTTTGTTGAACTTGACTAACTTCTTTCTGGCACAGATCCCTTGAATGAAAGAGTCCCATGATCTAGGGAGACCATTGAAGGTGGTCATCACAATCTCTGCATTTTCCACTTCTTCATCTACTACTTCCAGTTGTTCCTTGATTTTAGAGACCCTTGTAAAGTAAGAATTAATAGTCTTAGCATTCTGGATCTTTACATTCTTCAATTGGTTTCTCAGAGTCATCTTCCTGTTTATGTTCTTCCCTTCAAACAATTTGGTTAGGGCATCAAACATAGCTTTAGGTGTCTTGAGGGAGGACACCTATGGTATGAGGTGATCCTTGATAGAATCAACAATGATTATCTTTGCCATAACCAACTTCTTCTTATGTAAGGCCTTAGCCTCATCTCCCTTTGAAACTGGATCCTCCTCATTGATATAGGAGTCCAACTCATTTTCTTCCAAGACCAGGGAGATCCTATACTTCCAGGCTCAGAAGTTATCAGCTCCCTCAAGCTTTTCATCAAGATTGGTATAATGATACATCTTAAAGTGAGAACCTCAAATGGAAATACAAAATATTTAGATCTTACCAGGTCAAGATGTCAAATCTCGATTTGGAGCTGAAATCTTGCAGTGCTGGTTCAGTAGCAAATTAGGGTTTTGCTTTTCCAGAGTTCTGTCCAACCAAATGCTTTGAATTTGATCCCTAAATTTGATTTTGAGGAGATCAATCCAGGCCTGGGCTCACTGAAAAATTCCTCTTCTATGACAAGCCCTAATTTTTGGTAGTAGTGTTGGGTCCAAAACTAAAAAACATCAGAATTGGATTCTACTTCGACAGAAAGATGCACCCTAAGGAGGAGAGTTAATCCAACCTTCTTTGGATGAAAATATGTGGAGGAAAATCCACTAACTAGGAATCCCTAGTTCCTGCAGCTACACAATGTCTTCTTCTCAGGTTAGGTCTGATACCATGTTAGAATTTCATCATTAAGCTAACAATACATTAGGATCTTTAACTAAGAGAATAACAAGCACATCAATCAAACACAAGAGACAATGAACACAGTCACTATCCTTGGGAAAACCATAAATGGTGAAAACCCCACAACTTCCTCAGAGATAGAATCAACACCAAAATTAGAACCCAAAATAGTAACTGATCTCCCGATAGCAGTAACTTTCTTTCTATCTAGCCCCAATGTCTTCTCCTTCCTCAACTATGTGCTACACTTGAGTGTGTATGAGATGTGTGATAAATCGAGAGGTCAGCTCTCTATTATACTAATTCTTGACTTGACTAAACCCTACTAGGGCCGACCTCACTAGGGGAGTCTAATAACCCTAGTGCCCCAGAACTGCGGGGACTTTAACCCTTAGCCAATAGGAGGGTTACCCATAATGACTTGACATGACTTGTTTACATTATAGATCTTCCCGATAGGAACATTGGGGCATGACATGACTCAATTACATCCCGAAATAAAAATCGGGTTACAATATATAAGAAATACAAGTGAAATACATTCTGAAGTTACACATACATCAACACATATTAAGCATATCTTGCAGCACCTATAGCATATTAAGTGCCTATAAAATACCTATAAGAAAAGTCAGGGAAATAGTATAGGTGGCATAAACTAGGGTTCTCTACATATTTTTAACTACTATTGGATCCAACAAATGTATAATTTTTTGTTCAATTGGTGGTGGGGGGGTTGATTTTTGATGGGATTGAGACTCCCTAGCCATTTGCTAGATGGAAAGGCTGAATTTATCTCTCAGTTGTTGTTCTCAGAGTCCCTATCCTCTATGTTCCTCATTTTTGGTCCATCAGTTCAATTATTATGGAGTCCTAAATAATGCCGAACAGAATCCGAACCCCAATTCATTGGTAGTCTAGTCTCTTGTGCTTTTTCTTAGACTATGTATTTCAATGAACTGTCAAGGGAATCCCTGCTTCAATTTATAAGGTATTAATCTATTATGTGGATCTGGGTAGAAACGAGAGATAACCTACTTGTGATGTTGAGTTGGGAGATTTATAATTATATCTACATTATGGATCTACCATTGCATTGGGAAACTTATTAATGAATTCATTATTTTTACTGATTGAAGAGGAGGGGTATTAATGTTGAAGAGAATCCCAACATAGGGATATTCCACTGAAGTGAGATAGTTTGCAACGTCACATAGATAACAACTACAAGTCAATATTGAGAATACATATTCTTACATAAGCAACTTACTCATCACTTGGAACAATACATATGCTTACATTCTTCTCAACAGATCTTAGTCATTGTATTCTGTATGCCAATGAGAAAGATGTGCATGACCCACATGAGATCAGTGTATGTGGTGGTAAAGGTGCACTCCTTGGCCTCAGCTCCTTCCTTCCTGCACTAAGGATAAGCTACTTTGAAGGAAAATTCTGGCTATTAGATTCCCTCCTTTTCCAGAGGGGAGTCAGCTGCAAAGTCTCCATCCATAGTTCCATCTTTGGAGTGTATTAATATAGGTTCTTCAATTAATTATGCTTCTCTTCTTTAAGTGATATAAGTTAAAGATGTGGTTAGATCTATCAATGACTCAATGGTTCTCAACCCCAAAATTTGTCTCATGCTGGAAGATTCATAATGGATATATCACGCTCTCTCCAGGTTCAGAAAGTATCGTCAAAATATGATTGTAATAACATTAAAGCCTTCGAAGATGAGGCCTTGATCTACTGTTTTGACAGAGATTGTCCAAACTGTGATGCTTTCATGAGCTAGATAAGTGACCACTTGACAACAAATTTATTGGTAAGATTCCATGTTTCAGGTATTTTGATAGTTCGTTACAATGAAGTTGAATATATGAAGAGAGTAATGGAAGAAGGCTCCTCGATTTGGGGTGAGGTTGGTTCTTCTTGGTGACTTGGTTCCCAAAATTAAACCCATCTTCCATGTTTGTCTCGGTGAGAGTTCCCATTTTATCCTTTTCCTTATGGGAAGACGAGGTCATGGAGAAAATTGGTAAGGCCTTAGGTAAGTTAATTGGGTTTACAGAAGTAATAAAGGTGGCAGCTTTTTCTATTAAGCAAGAATACGTGTACAACTAGCTTAAGTAAAGGACATCCAAATCAGATCAGCCAAATGTACAACTAGTGGAAGATATATTTTTAAATGCAATTCAATAATGCAATATAAATTTTAAATTTAAATTTAAGTTATGTTAATTATAGAATTTTTTTTTTATGAAGATCCAATATAATCAACCTTATTTTGTTAAGATGCATATTGTTTCCCTCTTATTTTAAGATAAATATTGTTTGACTCTTATTACAAGTTGTAAATAGAAAAACAAATGCTCACTAACTTACAAGCTTCAGTAAAAGATGAATTAAGGAAGAAACACTTGAAGTGATATTTCTTTACTCAAAATAGATTACATTCCACACAATCGAGAGAAACCTAAATACTTAATTGAGGAGCTCAGTAAGTCTGTATATGGTGTGTTTACATTGCACAGACATATGAGTCCATTCGATCTCTAAAGAATTATACAACTACTTCCACCACCATTTTCTTGCTTTAGTTCCCGCTCCTTATAATATTGACTTTAATTCTATTTATAAAGGAGAAAAGCAGAGACTGGGAAGAAATAAGATGCCTACTTCTCCTCCTTAAAATTGTAAAGATAAGTTCCATTGTGACTCCTCGTTGTTGGATCAAAATTCGCTACACTTGGGTCAGTGCAGCCTTCAAGAACTAGCAAATTGACATGCTAGGCAACTTGACCTGCAATCCCCACCATCAAAGTCAGGATATCCCTCTTTCCTGCAACCCAATCCTAATCCTAAATATACTCTACCTATTTATGCACACATACATATATCTTAAGTTCCCATTGTGGTTTAGGGATAAGAAAACTAACCATAGAAGGTTCCCCTTTTGATGGGATCCTCATTAGATTCTCCTAGAGTAGCCTCAACCATGTACTTATCAGCCAATTGCACACGTTTCACATTATCTTTCTCTGCAACAAGCATGTTACCATACTCAAGAAGCTTCTCAATTGTCATTGCAGGATTTTCGAATGTTGGAGGTTCATCCTTTGAGTTAACAAGTTTCTTGCCAATGTTTTGAATCCCTTAAGCTATTTCTAAGACCCACTTTCACACCTCATCATCATATACCCTAGCCTTCAAGGAACCAAAGAAGTCTGCAAAAAAATTTAAACTTTCAGTTAGAATAGGCAGATATACACCCAACTATTATGATTTACTTTTGAAATTTTTATAATTACACCCGAATAAGCATTCCTACAAGCATATTTTTGTAAAGGTTGTCTCAAATTTTTCTTGTTAAAAGAAGCAGGGCCTTAGCGATTATGTCGACCCTATAAAAGGCCAAATATTATTAGGAAAGTATGTTTCCATTGCATCTCTACAGAGGTGGCCAAGTGGTTAGGATATGTACAGATGTTTTAGGTAATTTCTAGGTTCATTTTGTAGCGAACATAAGTCATACTATTGCATAATGTACATATGTGCAGAAAATAAATTTTGTATAAAAGAAACAGAGTTATCTTGAATTTTGGAATTATAGTATTTTTTAAGAGTGAAGGTTTCCATAGTTAGACATATTGTTGCTATCTTTTGGATTAAACTGTGTTGAATTTTAGAAGTCTCTAAGTTTCGAGTGGGCACTCCACTTATCATCAAGGTTCTATCCAAAATCTAGCTAGATCCTTGGGGATGGGTGGATCTGACAAGACCCATGATGATGGGTAGAGTGTACACTCGAAAAACAACAGGGTTATCTTCAATTTCATAACTATAGTATTTTTTAAGAGTGAATGTTTCCAGAGTTAGTAATATTGTTTCTATCTTCTGAATTAAACTGTGTTGAATTTTAGAAGTCTCTATCTTTCAAAGTGGACATCCCTCCCATTATCAGGGTCTAACCATAGTCTAGCTAGATCCTTGATGATGGGTTCCTGAATAGACCCTTGATGATAAGTGTCCACTCAAAAATTAGGAACTTCTAAAATTCACCAGAGTTTAATCTAGAAGATAGAAACAATATAGTAGTTTTGCTTAAGACTCTCAGTAGAATTTTGTAGAATTAAATAGCTTATATATATAGAATCTTGTAGAATTAAATAACTTATATATATATATATATATATATATATATCTTGATTGATTTGTTAAAACTTTACAGTTGGGAAGGGAGTAATGAAGAAATTCAGTCCAATACACATACCAATTGACTGCCCTGGTAAGGAATCTACAAGCCTCACAACTTCATAATTGTTTACATTGTCTACTTGAAAAATATCCTAGCAGAATCCAATTTTGTCTTCCCGAGTAGGATCCCAATATAACTTCTCCATATGCCCGTCATGAATCAGTGGAGCATAGAAAGTTGAGAAATCATTTCATGTCACAACGATTGGAACATGAGGATTATCTTGTTTGGTGTACATGCTAGGCAGTTGAACATTGGTTGGGTTATCAGCTGTGTTCATGAGGGTGGCATTGACCATCTGGTTGTTCACTGTGTACTGAGTTGTGCCACCCATTCTTCCAGATCCTGCATCTAGATCATTAATGAAGAGCACACACACCTTTCCTTTCTTGATAATGTCAGATGCTTCATGGTATCATTGTATGATCAATTTTGTAGTCTCTGCTGCATCTCCACTCTCCAGTTCTCCAATACTCATCATAATTGAGCTACAAAGGCACAAAAACCAAAGACAAGTTAAAAACTAGTAGGAAATGACTTGTTGAAATAGGGAAGTTTTTAAGGAAGTATATTTCTGTTGTAAATTACATTAACCCTTGAATTGTTACTGGTGGCAATTTGGGAAAACTATAAGAAAGATACACAAATTTCTAAGCTCCCAAAATTTCTAAAAAAAACTTAGCTATTTCATTGATTGGAAATAAGATCAATATTAGAAACTGAAAATATCCCTTGAATTTTACACTCCATTGTTATGTGTAACACTATCTGTAAGTAGCCTAAAATTTGTTACTTTTCCACAAAATTCCTCTGATTGATTCCAATTAGTCTCTATAGCCACACTAAGCAATTACACAGTCATATTTTTGTTAGGATTATTAATCCTCCCTTGTCCAATTTGGTCATATGTCTAAATCAGGAGTCCATCTAGTCTATTTTTAGTCACTAGCACTATTGGGTCCACTTGACCTAATTGGGGCACATGTTTCAGTTACTAAAGTGTTTGGAACACTAATTAAGGCCTACTACCACTGATTGCACTTGCATGCATAAGTTTAGGAGCCTCCTAGACCAATCCCTACAATTTAGGAGCCATTGGGAGTGCTGATACCAACCAAGGTCAGTTGAGTTGAGTTGGTGACTAGTCAAGCTGAGTTAGGAGTAATTTACATTCAGTTCTAGTCCTCTACATTCAGTTAGCACTAGGTTTTCATGGATGCATGTAGGAGAGGCGTATTTATCACCTACCATAGTCAGTTAGCCTTATTTAAAACTAAATTAGACACTTGATTTATGTTTTAGAACTCCGTTGAACTCCGATATTGGTTTAGACAAGGTCAATTAACTATTGAGTCCTACGATAATGATTTAGACAAGGTCTTAGTTACCTACAGTCAAGTAGAGTCTAATCAATTCAAATTTCCTCATGTGGATTCGAATTGCAAGTGGCCTCTTTAGCCATTGTATTACATTGTAATTGACCATCTAATTACTTTTTTCTTAATGAAAGCATTCACAATTGCAAGGCATTTTTGCACTGTTTCATTCTTCAATTGCTGAGTAGATTGTGTGATCTATCTTATGAGTTGTGTGTTTGTCCACAGATTTATGTGCTCAATTTAACATGGTATCAGAGCCTCGGCGGACAAGGCACCTCTCTTCCCCATATCTCTAGCAGGATCTTTTTTTATAAAAAATTCCTCCTTCTAGTACTACACCAGAAGCGTATAATTTACCACTTAATATCCCAAGTAAAGAAATTGTTGGTCAAGCTTGCTTGATCAACTATGCTGGGTGTGAAGAAAATTCTAAAAGTGTAGACTGTCGACCTTATTTTGTATGTTTGATTGTCTTATTTATAGTTTATCAGCTCCTCTCACTGCATTCGTTACAAGCAGCTTATTTCCCTCACAGCATTTGCTACAACAGCTCAGTCTTCTCTACTACATTCAAAATGTTCCCTCCAATGGAGCAACTCACGTCCTTCAACTACCACTAGTGGAAGGAAGACATGGAGAGCCTCCTTCACACCAAGAAGCTCTTTAGACTCATAGACGAGACAGAGGCAGTACCAATTCTTAATCATGACAAAGAAAAGTACTTGAACACGCTTAGTGAAGCTCATGGATACCTATTCTCTCAGTCTCTCGAGATATTTATTTCCACATCCAAGGATTGAGGACTCCCAAGGATATTTTAGACAAGCTTGCTTCCTTACTTGATAAGTAGGATGAGATGAGGGTCCATCAACTAGAAAATGAACTAATCTCTCTTAGTCTATCCAACTTTGAAACACTGAATGAATTTTTCACAAAATTCAAGAACCTGATATACCAGTTGAAGCAATGCAAGGTGGAGAAGGAGGATGATCAGCTCATCCTTGCCATTCTCTCAAAACGTAGTGCAGACTACTCAGTATTTGTATCAACCTTTCAATCATTGAAGCTCACTACTCCAAACTGGAAAATTCCCACTCTTGATGCTTTCATTGCATCTCTCACTTATGAGCAGAACAAGTTGATCCAAATGGGGATCATTCGATCTTCCAGAGATCAAGCAATAGTTGCAGGAGGACCTAAGGAAGTGAATGATAAAGGAAAGCAAATACATAAGTCTCCTATGAAGAAAGAGCATTCACATGAGCCTTCAGGTTTGAAGATAAGTAAGAAGAATGGTAAAGGCAAGGTCCTTTGTTCTTACTGTGGAAGGGGCTTTCATTCAGAAAGCTCCTGTATGAGAAGACAACTTGATGAAATGGCTCTTCTTTTGAAGAAACATAACATTGTTGCACCTACTAGTGCAAGGAAGGATTACTCTGAAGAAGAATATGAAGAACATCAAAGGAAAGGCCATGCACTGAAGGCTAGCTATTCAACAACACAAGTCTTTCTCATTGATTATGTAGCTTCCAATCATATGGATGCTTCCAGTGAATCATTATCTTCATTACAGTCCTTTGATGGTGCTAGTATTCATATGCAAAATAATAGTCAAATTTGAACCAAAGGGAATGATTCTATCAAGCTTGAACATGGAATATTCAAAGATGTGCTCTATGTTCCCTCCCTAGCTTCAAACCTGTTATCTGTATACCAGATGACTCATATTGGCTCTCCAAAGCTAGTGATCTTTGGTCCCGACTCAGTGGAGATCACAGATATCTCTACTGGGAACATAATAGCAAAGGGTGTTGAAGATCATGCCTCCAAAGTATATGATTTCTCACACTTCATGCCTCCTTCAGAACCAGTGCACTCTCAGCAGCCACTTGCAAGGGAAGGTAAAATCACTTCATCTACTTCTTTTGTAGATTCTACTAGTATTGCAGATCCAACTATATCAGTTTATGAGATTGAGATTTAGGATGATTCATATCCATATCCAGTCCCTACTTCCAAATTGGAAGCTAGGAAGATGACTGGAAACCCACCTGACACTTAGAAGGGATATACCCTTGCGCTATGTCATGCAATCTTACCTCCTTCAGAGAGATGCAATAGACTCCCTATAAGATGCTACATGGAAAAGGCTCAGTCTCACTACATTTCATAAGAATAGATCTTATCATACTCCTCTTCATCCAGCAAGAGACAAAGGTTACATTCCTCCTTCCTTCCATCATCATTTTGGGAGAAGAAGGAGAAGTCTACATGTCAGGCCCCATAATACCTGTGCACAAAACACCATTCATGCTGCTTTGCTACATCACAGAGATGAAGGTTGCAGCAACACATTTCCAAGTTTTTCAAACTTGAATCCAAATTCCATATGCTTAGATAGAGGGGTGGATTTTTTCCCCAACTCCTTGTATTAAGCAATTACTTTACTTTACTTGATGTAATGGGTGACCTATGGTCTTAGTTACCAAGGCCCAAAGATTGTCCAAGTTAGCATTTAGGGGGGGTGTTAGGATTATTAATCCTCCCTTTTCCAGTTTGGTCATATGTCTAAATGAGGAGTCATGTCTAAATCGGGAGTTGATCTAGCCTATTTTTAGTCACTAGCACCATTGGGTCCACTTGGACTAATTGGGGCACATGTTTCAGTTACTAAAGTGTGGGGAACACTAATTGAGGCCTACTGCCACTGATTGCACTTGCATGCATCAATTTAGGAGCCTCCTATACCAATCCCTACAATTTTGGAGCCACTAGGAGTGATGATACCAACCAAGGTCAGTTGAGTTGAGTTGGTGACTAGTCAAGATAAGTTAGGAGTCAGTTACATTCAGTTCTACTCCTCTACATTTAGTTAGTGCTATGTTTGCATGGTTGCATGAAAAAGAGGCACATTTCTCACCTACCATAGTTAGTTAGCCTTAGTTAACACTGAATTAGACACTTGAGTTGAATTTTAGAACTCCGTTGAACTCCGATAATGGCTTAGACAATGTCAATTAATTATTGAATCCTCCGATAATGATTTAGACAAGGTCTTAGTTACCTACATTCAAGTAAAGTCTAATCAATTCGAATTTCCTCATGTGGATTTGAATTGCATGTGGCTATTTATCCATTGTATTACATTGTAATTGACCATCTAATTACTTTTTGATTAATGAAAGAATTCACAATTGCAAGCCATTTTTGCAATGTTTCATTCTTCAATTGCTGAGTAAATTGTGTGATCTATCTTGTGAGTTGTGTGTTTGTCCACATATCTATGTGCTCAATTTAATAATTTTTCCCAAGCATGTTAGAGAATACCTCACTCTTAAGATCAAAAGAACAAGCATCCATGCAAAATAAAACCGTAGTGTGTATTTGTGTTTACTTTCCTAGAAATTGAATGACACCACATATTTGTGCCAAAGGGAAAGAATGGGAAAAATTTCTCACTTGATTCCCAACTTTGCAAACAAAATCTCACACTAGAAGGACTTTCCTTGACCTTTGCGTCCCCAGATACCAAGAATGAGTGGAACCGACAAAAAATATGAAAAAGTGTAATGAGAAAAGGGTTTTCCATTGAATTCAAGAACGTATACTAAACATTCAACCATATGGAGAACATCCCTTACCTTAATGTTATGCAAATTCATGAAATTATTTGAGATGTGAAAAATAATCTTGTCACATAAAAGCAAAAGCAATGTAGTACCCATCCATTGTGTTTTCAAATCCATAGCTGGTTAAAAACAATAATTATGTATACTATCAAGCAAATTCTACTTTTCTAGTGTAAATTTATAATTTTAGACCCCATCCAAAGTAAAAATTAGAGATCCAATTAGATCAACATGGAGTACATGAGTTAGTTCTTAAGAATTATACCCAAGTTTCGTAGACTAAATATATGTGGTCGGTATTTTGATTGAAACTGAAAGCATATATAATAGCAAAATGTAGAAGTTGGGAATAGAAAAATACAAAGCTAACTAACTGAAAGGAAGGTACACAATTTAGAGAAACATACTTTCGTTGAGTATTACTAATATAGACATAATAAATCATAATGGCATTGTGTGTTCCAACCCCCATCGGAGCTTGGAAAGGGAATCAACCATTCCCTTTCCACGTCTAATATCCTATTGGTCATCAGATACATTGTATGCAAGACCTTTCCATTTATCCTTTTCAGTCTGCTTGGTCTCATGAATTTTAGAAACAACCCTCAAGTGATTTTCCTTTGTGAAAGTGTGGGGGGAATTGTAGCTGGTCTTCTTCAATCCACTTCCATAGAAAGAAGTGCTAGGGACTGCCTTTAGGATTGATTCTTGTCCATTGGATAAAGGAAGACTGTTCTAGCACAAAATAACCACCATTTTTTAGTATAAGTATCACCAGTCAAGATATTTAAACAAAGAAAGACACTTAGCATGATAGATATAGCCTCCAAAAAAACAATTTGCAAGTTTAATGAAATAATCATTGCATGGGTAGATATCTAAATTGTAAGGCCTAAATCTACTGGTGCAGACCTCCCAAACCAAGGTGATAAATCCCTGAACTTAACCAGCTCAAAATCAAACTTCAAGGTCTAAAGGGAAGGATTCTCATTTAAGTTTCCATTTGCTACGGCCTGAATACAAATTTCAAGCACACAGAACAAGAAGAAAGGATCCATTTGAGCATGACTGCTCATCCAAATAGCAAGCAGAGACTGTAAATACTAAAAAATGATGAAAGTTTGTTTTAACTCCAAGATCAGTTCCAGGATAGGATTCAAGTTCAAGTTTGAAATTTGGCTACGTCCATTTTCCCACTCTATCAAGAGTTTTGAATCACCTAGCGCATGTAATGTTCTGATCCCTTTTTCAACTGCTTCTTTCAAAAGCATCCACGAAGCATATGTCTCAGATCTATTATTGGTTCCTTCCCCTGCTCCATATACTTCCAAGCAAAGAATTGAGACTTTGTCAAGTAAAGCAGTATCCCTTCCCCACACTTACCAGGTGTTCCTTGACAAGCACAATCAAACTAGCCCCAATATTTTGTGAAATCTATAACTAGGTCTAAAATCCTTCTTGATTTTTTTTGTTGGTGAGGGGTACAAATTTTTCCATATGACAGTCTGATTTGATGTGAAACCAATCCTACAGTCAATTCTTTACCTTGGAAAATACATTACGACTTGCACAAGAATTATCCCCATTGGAATCTATTATGTCTTCATCCCCATTAGATTTTACAAGGTTTCTAATACCATCCAAATAAGAAACCTTTGAATCACTAACTTCACTAGGAACATTAGACCATGTATTAGAGAAGTCCTTGTGATTTAAGCGTCGAACACCAGAGTCACTGTTTAATGTAATCCCATAAGCCTTTATCAAACCTATTTCATATTGTGTTGAAGAAGATTCCATATTTTCTAATTCCATTTCTTCATAATTTTCTAGCACCTGGTAACCAAATTCTGCACCTACAGGAAACTAGCACAACCATATTTTAAGGACTAACCAAAACTGCAATATGAATATGCTATAATCTAGAAATTATACACACTACAAAATAAACAATGGAACATGCAGACCACTGCGAAAACATATGCTACTACTCTTCCATTACAGCTGAACAAAATTGTTGCTATATGAAAAGGAATTATTCATTAGCAAATGCAAATTTCTACTTTTGACATGCATGACATTGATGCACTTGTTGAGTTATGGGTGTTTTGATAATCTATACATTAGTTAGGTCCAGTTGGGAAGACATTAAAGAAACTATTTATTATTAAAAAAATATAATAATACAAAATAGTTTTCAAACTAATTAAAGAGAACTTGAAAATAAAATAAAATACAAACAAATATTTGTATTAATATATACATTTTAACTTATTTCAATATGTACATGGAGATAATGTGTGTTGTTGACTGGCCCAAAATGATAGTTAAGGTATTCGTGGAAGATTCTTTTCAACTAGTCATTCTACTGGTAGTTCTCATTGAACGTGAATACACAAAAACTGATTTTGATGTGAATACACATTTTTCTTGAGGCTTATCTACCTCTAATATCTATGAATCAAGGTATTAATACTAGACCATTTGGGTTTTTGTTTTCAGTCATTTCAAGGGTGTTCATCATGTTTCATGTCAAATAGGTGGTTGAACTGAACATTCCAAAAGGCTAAACACTGCCTGATTTATGGTGCTCCTTTCCACATAAAAATTAGAACTAGCTAGACTTATAGTTTAGATGATTTTTATTGTTGTTTATGCTCAGAGTTGTGTTTTGATGCTACTTCTACTTTCAATATAAACCTAGAATTTGCTATAGCCTGCTGGTCATTTCTTTTGTCTAGTTTGGAATCTGTGAGCCCTTTCCTAGTTGAACATGACTAAATTTAATTGGTGTTATACAAACTACGCAGAAGTCAATCACAGTGTACACAAATTAAAGGTTTGTCCAGAATGCAAAATTGTAAACGTGAAGATCAACACTCTACAATAGAATATTCCTTTAAGTAAGTGCAATCGTAGTAGGCCTCAAGGAGTTGTATCATATGCATTGGACAATTTTAGAGTATCTAGTTTACACCAGTCTAAGTGTAGTTCCAACTTTAGATTCAGAATTTTCCATGAGGAGTTCCATTTTTAGAATTGGCAATGTTTCCAAGGCAAAATATGCATGCACAAAGGTTATTTCTTCTACAGTTGAGGCATGCTATCTTAGGTAGAGAACTCATATAGTAGGGTGCATCATTCGATGATGGCACATGCTATCTTGGGGTTATGGTTTTGTCTTTTGTTGGAGAGAACACCCTTGGGTGGTCTACATTCATTGTGTCTCATGTTCTCTCCTACTCTAAAAGAGAGACATGTCACACCACTGTAATCATGGGTTATATAATTCTTTGTATTTTTCTGTTGGAAGTCACAGAGAATTAATGTGTGATTAATTGTGGGAAATTTGTTTGTTGTCATCATTTCTAGAGCACCGTTTTATGTAGAATTAGTACATACAATACACTGTTCCAAGCTTCTTTCTAGTTTTCTGTTCATTTGATTTCAGCTATGTGTGTTCAGATCTAGTAGTAACAATAATTTTGAGAGTTAGTTAAGTCTCCAGCTTTTTTAGGAATTTTTGCTAATATGATCATGATGTACTATAATTTTAACATGGTATTAGAAATTTAGGGCACAATGTCTAAGATTTTGCATCTGTGTATGGAGTGGGTTACTTCCTGTGAGAGGGATCTATTGAAGGATCCTAGTTGGTGTGATGCCCTTGCTTCAGTGATTGAAGTGAACTGGTACTTTTGATGGGTTTTTGCATGTGATGCCAAAGTAGCTCTAGTGATTGGAGTGTTGATCCTCACCTGTGTTCACCTAACCCTAATGGATTAGGTTCCAACAAAAACTTTAGGGTTAGTTTCCAACAAAAAATGAACTCCGTTTACCCTCTCCCTGTCTTCAATTGATGAAACCATCGTATTTTATGTTGTCATTATTATTTTTAGCTTAAAGTCAAAAATCAAGGTTTGTCACAAATATGCTAGCAACCTATTTCTTGTTGATTTCATTCTTAGCATAACCTACCATCTTTGATGCTTTACAACGAAGTATGGTAAATATACTGACATATGTAGGTAGTGCAACATGAAAGCAATGTGGTGTTGATGCTTTTACTCATTAGACTATCTATAATCCTTTAGGACAAAAACATTTTTGATTATGAAAGGACTGAAAGGTAGCTAGTAAGAATGTTTTGGATTCTTGTTTGAATTCTGAATTTTGTTTGTGAAATATTTAGTTATAATTTCTAAGTCTTACGGTAAGTCCATGGAATTCTACTTTACGTGGTCAGTCTAATGGATTGGTTTGTGGGGGTTGTCCACCAATTTTTCTTCTTGGTATAGCAATAGACTTGAATTAAACTGCCCTACTTATGTGAAAGATATCTAAAATTTTAGAACCTGCAATTTTGGGACAATTGTTAAGTTGAATTGCTTCATATTATCTCATACCAGCTCTGTGATGTCAATTTTAGGTCCAAACATAGTAGATCTTCAAATTCATTGATGTCAAGACCTTACACTATTCTAATTACTTCTAGCCTCTGTTAAAATTTGTAGGTACATTGATCCATGATGCGAGGAATGCCCTCTTATGTAGTTGTTCATTATGTCCCAGCAAATCTTTAGAGTATAATTATAATAGATAACAGAGAATGTATTTTACATAAAAGATTGCTTTCAACACCCGAGTGCAAGATAAGAGAGAAAAAAAATCCAAGTGTAGATATGGAGGAATAGAGAAGAGAGATCAACTCGATTAACTTTGCAATGAGTTCAATACATTAATAACTTATCAAAATCACTGTCATGAAAGGAATAGCAAATCATTGCATGCAAAATTAGCCTCCCATGCAAACTATAGCGATTTGCCTTCTTGAATAGTTGTTCTTTTCTAGTTTCTTCAATCTCGTAAATACATGATACACAATTCCTTTCTTCTTTGACATTAAATAATGCTCTATTGAATTCAGAGTGAACTCACCTCATAACTGGAAATAGGATCACTTAGTTAACATCCTAACTTAAGTGTCATCTTTTAGTTTAACTAAAGTGTTGTTTGGTTTTCTTCAGTTGTCCCAGGGTGAAAACACGAACTTGCTATACTTTTTTTGAGAATGGGGTATTTTTGGGCATAATTTCGAATTTCGTGGCCGGGTTAAAAAGTCAACATATTTTCTCGATCGAGAATTGTAATAGTTTTTGGGCAAGAATTTAACTATGGTTAACATTTTATCCCCCGAGAGTTTAATTATGTTTAAACAATTTTTCGGTTGAGAATAATTAAGCTTCTTGTCTTAGAATATGGCCAAATTATTCGTATGAAACTCTCGAATAGATCTCTTGGCCGAGAGTTTAGATTCCTTTTAAACTCTCACCCAAGTGTATTTGTTTTATAAACCACAAACCGCCACCACCAATCTGTGTCTGTCTTTGTTAAAACCATTGGAGGGGCACGTGCCCAACATACACTTGTGACTGTACACCCTCCCATTAGTTATTTGAGCCTGAGTGGGATTACCAGGGTTTTCTTAATACCTACGACCAGTGCTTGTTAAGGAAACATATAGCTACGCATCTTTAATGAATATGTTTCTAGATCTCAAAGTGACTCTCAAACAGGCATTGATACATAGAATTCTTATTATGAACGGGCACTAACACTCGAATGGGCACTGAACGAGCATCTAGACCAAAGTGAGGGTATTTTGAAGAGGAGGATACCGACATAAATGAGAAGCAGGTGGGGCAATATATTATTTTAGAAGACCCTTTGGCGATGAGGTGATTTTCCTGAAGGATTCCCACATCAGCGATGAGGATTTTGGGGCCTTCTCCCTTTAGTCGACGACTCCGTCCCTGATACTTGAACCCTTTTGAAACCCTATGTAAATTCAATACTTGAAATGGAACAAAGTCAACATGGCATCGATTCGATGCTCATGAAACCCCGTCAGCATATTTTGCGCCCCACGAACTCCTAGGCAGTGATTGCATATCTCTTTTCCATATAGAACCTGCAACTAATAAGAGTGGAAGGATACATCAAGAAGCAGATAGTTCTCAATTTTTGCATAGATTTTGGAATCACCCGCAACTTAATTTACTCTAAGTTAGATACAGAGATGAATTTGTTTGAAAGTTATATATCATGTATATTTTAACAGATCTGTATTCAACATGTTTATTATTTTTTAATTCAATTATTTTCTTATTCTTCATTTCCCACTTAACACCATTCTTATTTTCTTCATAGGTCTCATAAGATGTAAAAAAATTCTTTATGTCCTAGACTACTAGCGCTATGTCATATTTGTTCTAGTTTTTTCCTTCAGGTAGACTTGTAACTATGCTCAAAACATCCTCAATTAGAGTGATCACCACACCCTTTACTAGTGTCATCCATTCTTCTTCAATGGCCTTCCTCATATTCATGGAAAATTCGAGGATTATGTCATCACTTTATCAATTAAATTTGATGAAGAAATCCATCCAACCCATGTTTTGAAATTCCTTGAGCACATTGAAATTTTAGTATAATTTTGAGTGGTATGTGGGTTATCTTTAATAAATTCTCCCCATTTATCAATATCCATATAGGTAAGGTTGTTGTCTGCAAGAAGGAAGGCACTACTCTAAAGAGTTTGGGCATAGTAGCCACGATATTAGGACATAATAAGACCATATGAATGAATGAAACAAAAAGGAGTGGGTTCTATCCTACCTAAATACCCACCTTACCTACCACAAATAAATGAAGAAAGAAATTGAAGGAGAGAGCATGGACCGCTCTCAAAAGGGAAATTTGCATGCTAAAGGTTTAAGACGAGTCCATAATAGTTACTAGGAATCTTATCCCAAATGAAAAACCAGCAGTAATATGAGTAGCCTACCTACTAATATAGTAGGCCTAGTTATTCTACGTAGGCTGTAGAAGTGACCATGAATGAAAAAAGGAGGACAAAAATGACAAAAGGATAGAACTATGTTCTCTTATCTCTGAAAAAATTAAAATCTCATCTTCCCACAAAAGGATTTCCTTTCTTATGCTTACTAGATTAGAATATGGTCATTTTATATGACTAACACTCTATTTTTATGGGGAATGTAGGCTTACACTCCAAACCCTAGCTATCTAAGGTATTATGAAATGCTAGAACATGAAACCTTTGAATAGATTATTCAAAAAAATAATGTACAGATTGCTTAATTAAGGCCGCAACAACATTACAAGCACAAGTTGAGTCCACATTGCCCACTGAATACATCCATATGTATGAAGGTAATCTTAGGTTGGATGTTTTCATTGACCTGTGCAATGATTTCAAATGCTTGTCTTTCAATGACTTCAACTTCTTGGTTTCCCCTAGAATCACTTTGTATAGAGATAGAACCATACTTTATCTCCAACATGAAATTTGTGGTTAGACCTATGCTAGTCATCACAAATATTTTACTTCTCTTAAATCCTCACACTTCTACTTCACCTTCAAATGAATCTCTGTAATCCTATCTGTGACCCTATTTTCTTTATTTTTCTCATGGATTACCTACTCATTCTCCTTCTACAGGCCATAAGTAACATCAAAGGATGATGGTGGCAAATGCCCAAAACAAGTTTCAAGCTGAAATTTTTGGGTGGAAAAATGTACTCCTATGTTATAGGAATGTACTAGGTCCAAGGATGATAGGGAAATATAGGGATAATGTAGGTTGTTTAGGGTCTGGTAAAGGATGGTCGAAGGAGATTAGGGCTTCTAGGTAGAGGGTATCTTAGGATAGGGCTACTGAAAGCTCATGTTTTTCTATGAAGATCAGATCAAGGGCTACCATAGGTTCTATACTATCATTTTTGTACCAATGATTCTACAACCAACATACTAGGGTTCCAGCAGTTAATATAGTTTCTTGAAGGAAGCACAAAGCAGTGGTTTCCACTTCATTCCATTAGTATAGGTAAACAACAATGTTGAGGTATGCATTTTTAACTCTTGACTTAATTAAACATAAGAAGAAAATTATGGACAAGTATACTCTTGTATCTAAACCATTTCAATCCTATTTAAATCTTCCTCATTATGGTTATCCCTTATTGTCAAAGACATGTTATGATCAAGCCTCTCGTTTTCTACTTTGTTAAAAATTTTCCTTTATTCATCATTGTCCTACTATACCATTGTTTCCTACTTCACCTTTAGAATCATTGAAAGGATTTGAAATATATTTTTTTAATAAGATGCCGAGTTTTTCATAAGCCAATAGAAATATTGTTATGCTAATCTCATTTCCTATGCCCTATCGTTGGTAAACATATTTCTAAATTCTGATACAAGAGGTGTAGGAGTGTCTATAGATGGATTCTCTGCATATTATTTGGGTAAAGACTTGTATTTGTTGATAAACTATTTACAAATAAGGTATTTAGATTTGATCCATTAAAGGAGAAATGTTTAGGGATTATAGAACTTTTTGCAGCCCAAAAGTAAGAAAAAAATATCAGACTAGTACCAAATCAATTCCAGATCAGTACCAGATTAGAATATTTGGTTCCAGATAGATCATCTAAAGCGAATGTTTCTTGAATTTAAAGAGCATTTATGGATAGTAGTTTTTTGCATATTTACTTGGATAGTAGTTTTCCACAGTTTTCTAAGTTGCATTTGTTATCCAAAATGGTGGCTAGTCATTAGGAACTAGGTTCAGTTCGGGATCTAGAGGAAACACCAGAGTACAATTCTTGGGTTTGGGGGAATGTTAGGCCTCGGAGTTTGATTAAATTTTCAACCTTTGTTATCCTTTTGACATTCCTATGCTCATCATGTATGAATAACTTTCATCCAAACCTTGTCATAATCAAGATTTTAAGGCCTAAAACTTGTCTTTAAGTATTATCTTGTTTTTAATTGGTTTTGAAGAGTTTTTAAGGCAAACATCTCATTTATAATTAAAAACATGGATTCTTGTACCAACGTTGGTTTTCTAGTACCAATGCAATAAGAAATGGGATGATCCTAGGTTGATGGATTCATGGAAATATTCAAAGATATGGGTGCTAAGAAGAGTGGCCAGTGCATGCCCTATTTTGAGCAAAGAAAAATTACATTAATTTATTTCCTTATCTCATGACATGAAGTGTCATGAGATTAAGGTAGTCAAAGATATATGTTATCTTCTCCACTAAAAGTGCATATTATTGGAACTACTTGAAGAAAAGATTGTATATTTCTAACCTGCTTTGAAATCAACATAGATTATGTAAAAATTATATCTTTATCTCAGAACTTGTTGGTTATAGATAAAAGATTGAATTCTGAATGTATAAAAATACACGAGTTCTAATAAGAAGGGGGTGGGGGAATAGATGATATATAGTGTACAAAAAAGAGCACGATCCATCTAGAAGAATGTAATAGATTGTTTGTCGATGGAATAAAATATAAATACATTTCTTCTTTTGCTTTATATATATATGGTTGGCCAGAATGATAATTTATTGGTATGGGTTGATTAGTTAATATTAAAATTATCAATGCAACTTGGATAAGAAGGGGCCCATGCCCAGGATTGCAGTGCATCATAATATATGGTAGAAGAGTACTATAATTTATTTCATAAGTTTTGATTGATTTCTAGTAATTTTATTCTAGTTATGCTTATGGTTCTTAAGTTTTCATTTGATTACAACAGTTAAAGAGGTGAATGCATGGTTGGAAGCTTGAGTGGTTTTAATTTCCTTAATATAGTTTTCATTTCATAGAAGAGTGAATTATGTGTTGTTTTCAATTCATTTGGATGAAGTGATAAGCTTTGAGATTATGAAGACTATTTATTGGTCTGTCATTGTTTCCATTTGAATAGCTACTTGATAGTCAAGATTGACTTTGAGAAAGAATTGGTTTAATAACAAGGTAACGGGTCAAGTTATCATGTGGATACCAGAACAATGGGTTCTATATTGAACTGAAAACTTGGTATTTTCCGTTCTAGATGCTTATGATATCCCAAATATAGATACGATAAAATAATGGCTAACAAGGGAAACTCATGGATTAATTTCTACAAGTTTGATTAGTGGATGGAATACAAGATTAAAGTAATGGTAGTCAAATCTTGTTTCAGTTAAATTCTATCACGTGGAATGTTAAGAAATTAATTATAATTAGAACAACGTAATCATTTGCTCAACTAGACAGTGTGAATATTTGAAACTTTTGTCAGCAAGATAGTATTTCTCCATTCATGTACATACTGTATTGGTGCCTCTAAGATTACCTTCTCGGGTTGGAAATTAAGTGTTGAAATATATGGTATATATATTTGATCCAACACACCCTAAGGGATAGTCAGTCACACACAACTAGTTTATTACTATAACAATTGGTGGCATTCCCTAAACGGGTCATTTCTTGCATGTTTTTTTTATTTTCATTCCCACATTAACCTTGTTGTAGCAAAACTGTTGATACATAGAGTTGAGGTTGTTGATATCAATCATTGTCTTATGATTTCATAGAATTATCCTAATCCTTTTTATTCTCAATAAGGACACATGGATCGTCTAGGGACATCTAGACATGTTCACAGTGGTACCAAAATTCATAGACATCATTCAGATGGGTGTATTGGATGCACCACATGTCCACTATCAGGTGCATTCGATTGTTAACTTCAACATGTTTAAGTATATGTTACATATTTAAAATGTTTAATGTCAATAGAGATATGAAGTTATTTATGTTAAATTTGACGTTTGTTTTTAATTTGGGATAATATTCTTTTACACACTTTTCTAAGATCTTGTCATGCATAGGTAGTGGTTTTGACCATGGAAGACACACTTATGACGGGTCTATCGAATACATGACACCCATAGGTACATTCTAATGATATTTATCATTTTTTAATACAAGTTAAATACAGATAACTTTTTAAAAATGTTACATGCATATGACTTGATTATTTTTGTGCACATGCATTCAGTGCCTTACTCTACTGATACGCCTACCACAAACATGCCAACGCAAGATATACCTGGTAAAGGTGAAATCTAACTTCATAAATCTTGTTTGAGATGTGTGTTTAATTTGTGAAAGTTTATGATATTTCTCTTCATTGTAAGTGTCTGACAATTTATTTCTTTTCAGAGGGGCTACTGGACCGGAACGAAGGTCAAGCATAGGTTATTTTTAATGTTATTGATCTTTTATAGTACAAGTTAAATGTCTTGAATTTATTTAAAACGTTACATGCATATGACTTGATTATTTTTGTGTACATGCATTCAGTGCCTTACTCTACCGATACACCTACCGCAAGCATCCCAACACAAGATATACATGGTAAAGGTGAAATCTAAGTTCATAAATCTTGTTTGACATGTGTGTTTAATTTGTGAGAAATTATGATATTTCTCTTACTCATAAGTGTTTGTCAATTTATTGTTTTTTAGAGGAGCTATTGAATGGGCATGAAGGACACACAAAATATAATTTGTAATTTTATTTATCTTTTTATAGTACAAGTTAAATATCTTTGATTTCTTTAAAACGTTACATGCATATGACTTGATTATTTTTGTGCACATGCATTCAGTGCCTTACTCTTTTGATACACCTACCACAAGTAGGCCAGCGCAATATATGCATGGTAAAGGTGAAATATAAGCTCATAAATCTTGTTTGACATGTGTGTTTAATTGGTGAGAAATTATAATATTTCTCTTATTTATAAGTGTGCCAATTTATTGTTTTTTACAGGGGCTAGTGGAAGGGCACAAAGGACATGCATAGGTAATTTTTAATGTTATTTATCTTTTTATAGTACAAGTTAAATGTATTTAATTTTTTTTAAATGTTACATGCATATGACTTGACTATTTTTGTGCACATGCATTCAGTGCCTTATGCTGCAGATACTACTATCTCAAAGAGCCCATCACCACAAGAAGAATTTTTACGTAAATTCCGACCATAATTCTTATTGGACGTGAGTGTTTTACTTGTGAAAAAATATGCTATTTTTCTTAAACTTACCTGTGATTGCCAATTTATTATTTTTTACAGGCCCTTCTACACATTCTGAGGATATTGATGGGATAGAAGAGTTAGTTTATAGTATGCGCACTGTACATGTTGAGGTAGAGGATCCACCACGTATTTTTAAGGAACACATTTTATTTAAATATGTATACTTTGATTGAAAAGCTATATATACATTGTAATACTTGCACATGTTTTACTTCTTACAGGGTTTGTTGCTCATGCTCCTAATCCATCTCATAATATAAGGAGAGGTCATCGAGGGTGTGGGTATACCCACAATGAAACATATGACCCTCTCTACACAAATCCTAAACATGTTCCTGATGATATTCCTTGGGAAGACAAGATCTCAATGCTTACTGTGGAAGAGATGAGGGAGCATTTTGTGAGATTGCGAGGTGAACTCGATATTTGTACTAACTCTATCGGTTGTCAACAGAGTCTTTAGATCCTGTTGCACAATCTAAATTGTTTGATTGGGAGTTATGTGGGGGTCGAACCATCAACCCATATTTTTTATGACATGATGTGTAGGAGGAAAATGGCGGTGATGGGTCACCACAAGTTCGAAGAAATAAAAAAACATTGCCACAAAAAAAATGGTCTTTTCATCATTTGACTTGCTTCCTGAAGGAAGTAAACGTCTAAAGGTTGCAAGATTCAATGATCCAAATACTACACCACATATTTATTTGAGGTTCCTCTATGCATATGGGAAGTTTCCAAATAACGATGAGGTCTCTCAATATTTGGTCAAGATGCTAATTGCATAGTTTCGGTTGCACATGGAAATTGAATATACAAATACGAGATCATGTTTCTATGTTGTTGGAAAAGGTCTTACATATGAACATCCTGATTCACTGCGAGATACTAGTCAATGAAAACACCAAGTTGGTATACACTTTTTGTTTGTTTTTTGACGAAAAAAACTGCAAAATTTTATGTTTTTCATTTTAAACCCTTTCAAACCCATATCCCCTTTAGGAATTTAGCCTTGACGTAAACAAAAGAGGTTTATAGAATTATATTAGCTTCGTACTCATATTCTTTTGAAATTTTTTTATGGACATATAGTAGGACAAATCTGAAGGGCACCAATGACATATACTTTAAATTTTTATGTTTGGATAATGAGTGACATGTGTGCCCTTTATTTTTTTTAGAGATGGTTATTCATTTTATGGAAACCAAATGTACATTCATAATCTAAACGGAGTGTACTTTGCAATGGACTATATGTTGAGTATTTGCAAACCTAAACACTATTTTTTATTATTTTTCAAAATAATATATGTTTAAAAAAAGGTTGCTTATTGACACATTTTTGTGTCCTCCCATTTTCTTTCAAATGTGACTCTTATCATACAAACTAAAACTGCCCTTTTGAAGAGGACAGTGCAAGGAACATCCCCATGATTTTTTATATTTTTTGTTGTTGTTAGTTTGATGATCTTGAATTTTCATTGTGACTAATTTTTAGCTCACTAAATTTTGTAATGATACAATTTAGAAAAAAATAGTAAAAATAGAAATCCTTAATCAAATTCACAAATTCTTATACTATGAGATAGTAGATTCAATGAAGAATCTATTGGCATAAAATATGATAGGTAATTCTCAGATTTTGCAGTATTTCCACAATGAGAAAGTGACCAATTTCAGAAAACTGCAAAAATAGTTGTTGCATTTGTTAACCAGAAACTCTCGCCCAAGAAACTTTCTCGGGCGAGAAATATTTATCCCGAAAATTAACCTAGGGTTCAACCAAATACTCACTCGAGAGGTGGTTTAAACTCTCGGTCGAACGAATAAAACAACTCTCGGGCAAGAGTTTTGTTACATAAAGCCCTGAGAATCTTTTAGAGGTCAATCTATTAAATGCCTGTGATTCTTGGAAAGATTCTAAATGTTATCTCCTGAGATTTATATATACACTCTTGCCCAAAATTATATTTCAGTAAAAATTCACCTTCATATATTTACAGTTCGGATATTTACAGTGCGATTTATAATGTATTTTTTGGGGGGTTAAGGATATTTTAAGGTTTTTTATATTTAATTTCTTTACAAAGGGTGTATTTGCTTATTTTTCCTTTATAAATGAAAATAATATATACTTGGTTTTGGCATATATTACTTTCTTTTTATTTTTCAGATTGTAAGATTCGTTTTGGCATATTACTCTTTTTTTATGGATTGTGAAATTGGTTTTGGCAAATTAATGATTTTTTTAAGATTATAAAATTGGTTATAACATATTAATATTTATTTTTTTAAAGGATAAAAGAAAATTTGGTTTTGGCATATTAATTTTTTTAAGCAACATATTGCATATTATGTTTTGTCATGTTACGTTTTGTTATACAAGGGACATGGTGAATTTGGTTATAGTGGACCAGAGCCTCGCTTAGTAATTCCACAACCTAGAGTCATTTATTTTCCAGAGGAGTTTCAAATGACATCCAAAGTGGCAAGTAGGGTGAGGGAACATATAAAAGAGCATGCTATGGATGCATTGGTAGGGGTATTATAAATCGGATTAAATAATATGCCATCTTCAACCAATATGGATGACAACTCATTTGATGACTATTTAGATGATGCCTTGATATTTATGAGTCAATCAGAGCTCGAGTAGTATGAAGCATATTGTAGAGACATGTATAAGCATGTCAAGGCTCAAGAAAATCTATGCATATATTTGGTACATAAGTATGGTTTAATAATTGAACTCACACAAGACCCATTTATAGTANAAACGCAGGTATCAATATTTATTTTTGATAGCATTTTACTAGTTTTAGTATATCCCCCCGCCCTCCCCCCCCCACCACACATATATATAACTTTCATTTTCGCTTTTCATCCGATGGAAAACCAAGAGCAAATGGATCTCATGTATGACGGAAATGGTGAGCGATAGTAGAAATTGAGAACAAATTTGAGTGAATGATCTATACGCTATACTGTGTTCATCAATAAAGTTATAAACAGTAAATTCTACGTTATTCTTATGATATAGTGATGCTAAAAAATGAAATGTTCTTTTCTACATCCAAAGACTAAAGTTTATGTATATAGGTATGTTGCTCTCTACGTTTTGCAATGGTTTATCTTGATCCATGAATGGTGAGAACCTACACTGTTTTGTCTTAGAAGAAATTGAAACATATGAGACCAATGTTGTCAATAGTAGCTTGGGAGCATGATGATTTTGTCTTGGATGGAGGAAGTTCTTTGCATTGAATGATGGTTTAGGGTTAAAGGTCGAAGTATAGGAAATCTATGATGCCTTTCGAGATACATCTTTAAAAATATTATTGTTACTATAGTGTCTTTTTATACTATTTGTCTGTACTAAATGATTATTTTTCTCTTTATAATGGTTGTATGTCAAATCAGTTTTGATTTTTGGACCCTCTATGTATTTTACTATTATTTGTTCATCAAAGACATTGAAAAGTGACACTTACAATCTAGGTGATGGTTAAGATACCCTATTAGGTAGAAGGTTTTGTCTTTGTGGTGTCCTCAAGAAGGTGTTGATGGGGATTATAAGTTGTCTTATGTTACTATTCAGGTGTTAGATACCAAGGGGCTATACTTTTTAAACCATGTTATTAGGTTGGACCAAGGTCTTGTTGGTATTTGTTACTAGCAATATGCAGATTATTTGGGTCTAGTGAATGAATGTGTAGTTGAATTTTATGTGTATATAAAATTCCTTAATCATAGTGGTATCAGGATCAACTCCTCCGATGAAGAAATAATGTAGTCTTGGAATGTAGATACAAGTCAGGTGGATGCAAATCAGGCTTATGATGCAATAAATTTTGATCATTTAGAACCTAGCTACAAATGGTGGTACCATAAGCTTTGGAAATATATTTCCCCTTTAAAATTAATCTTTTTTTGTTCGCTAGCGTTTGAGAATAGGATCTTGACTTGAGACAATTTTATTAAAAGAGGAGGTTATGTCCCTATTTGTTGTCCTATGTGTTAAACTAACTATAATGTTGTAAATCACTTGTTAGTACATTGTACTTATACTTAACAAGTCTACACATAAGTCATGGGGAAACTCAATATTTTTAGCAACTAAGATCAAGGTGTTAAATTTAGTGTAGCTGCAAGACCCATTCTCAGGGAGGATGGTACCCTAGTCAGTTAACTAGGGTAGAGTAAGACCCTAGAAGGTACCCTAGGGCCCCCAATAGTCTCCTGGGGTTTTTGGATTGGGACCAAGCAAGTTGATGCCATGGAAAATCCCCTCAAATGTGGATATGGCCCCTATGTGCCTCTAGGGTATTCTGGTTTGGGACCAGAGACACAATTTCCAAGTAGATCATGTAGGTAGAGGTAAAGACATATTCTGGTTTGGGACCAGGGACACGATGTTGAAGTAGGTGCCACAAGTAGTTGATCAACTTTCAGCTTGGGACTAAAGCTCAGGTTAGTGTTGAGATCCATTCTCTAAAAGAATGGAGCCACCTGGTCAGTTACTAGGAATTTGATTCAGTCTGGGATTGAATCTCAGCTTAGCCATTATTCGGGAGAATGGAGACACCTCGTCAGCTACCAGGAATTTGATTCAGTCTGGGACTAAAACTTAGATTAGCATTGAGAATGGAGGCACCTAGCCAATTACCAAGAATTTGTTTAAGTTTGGGACTAATTCTTTGAGAATGGAAGATGATGATGTGTGATGTCCTCTCTCCTAATCATTAATGCTATGTTTTTTCTCAAGGGACTAACCACCCCTTGATGATGTCACTAGCACCCAACCCTTAGGAGTATTATTGAGGACCAAAGGATCGTACCATTCGATTTGGATCTTCCCCTTATATAGTGATGAAAAAAAAATATAAAGGAGTTGTTTTGTACACCTTTTATGGTTCACCTTATCTTGTGGGCATCTATAGTTTATTGTGAATCCCTTGGTTGACTAATGTTCCTTTATCTTACTTGGTCCTAGCACTCTTATTGTGTGTGCACCTTTGACTCTTACCTTATGGGTTTTTATACTAAGTCATATTTTCTACTTTACGGTATTATTAATAAAAAACTTTATGGTTTTATTAATGGTTTTATTAATAAAACCTTTGGACCCTTTTTTATCTTATGGTTTTATATTGGAACATGTTATTTTATGTTTTGACCTATGATACCCTATCTTAAGTTTATAAAGTTGATTCATGTGATACATCCTCACATTCTTATGAGAAACATGACTGTATAATGTGAGTGTGGTATTTCTCTAGGGTGACTGGGTTATCTTACCCTTACCACTGCTCCACGTGACTCGCACCAGCATGACTAGGATTTTCCCTCTACGTGACCATGCTCACTTCTCCATGCAATTTTCTTGTTTCTCCATGAGAAATATCTCCCCAACATCTGCATATCCTCACTTGACCTCTTCCATGTGACTGTGTGAGCTACAATGTGATCCCATCATGTTCTCTCTATGTGATTCCCTAGCTAGACTGCATGGAATTCTCTCCCATGTGACTACAGACTCTTTGTGTGACCTGCATTCTATAACCTCTCTGTGGACTATGGGTTGTACTCCCAGCGTGACCTTGAGTGGGGACTGTGGGTTCTTCCACAACGTGACTGTGTGGTTGTTTTCATGTGTAGACTATGACTATTTTCCCATCGGGACTATGAGGTTCTACCTAGCATGCTTGTTTTCTTGTGGGGACTATAGGGTCTTCCATAGCATGACTGTGAGCTGTGTGGACTGTGGTTTGTTCACACCGTGAGCCTGTTTTCATGTGCATACTATGAGGTTCTACCTAGAGTGACTATTTTCCCATGGGGAATGTGGGGTCTTCCACTACGTGAACCTGAGTTGTGTGGACTATGGTTTTTTCACCCCATGAGCATGTTTCTTGGTGGATTGTGGGTTCTTCCATAGCGTGACCATGAGCTTGTTTCTTGGTGGAATGTGGGTTCTTCCACAACATGTCCATGAGCTTTTTTCTTGGTGGATTGTGGGTTCTTGCACAACGTGATTGCGAGACTATTTCTTAGTGGACTATGAGTTCTTCCAAAGCGTGACCGTGATCCTGTTTCTTGGTAGACCGTGGGCTCTTCCATAGTGTGACCATGAACCTGTTTATTGGTGGAATGTGATTTATTCCACAACATGACCGTGAGCTTGTTTCTTGGTGGACTATGGATTCTTCCAAGCGTGACCATGAACATGTTTCTTGGTGGACTATGGGTTCTTCCACAGCACCACCATGAGCATGTTTCTTGGTGGACAGTGGGTTCTTTCACAACATGACCATGAGCATGCTTCTTGGTGCACTGTGGGTTCTTCCACAACGTGACCGTGAGCCTATTTCTTGGTGCACTGTGGGTTTTTCCATAGTGTGACCGTGAGCCCATTTCTTGATGGATTTTGGACTCTTCCACGGTGTGACCATGAGCATGTTTCTTGGTGGATTGTGGGTTCTTCCCCAGCATGAACATGACCCTATTTTATTGTATGGATTGTGGGGTATTCCCTAGCATGACCATGATTTTCACTTTATTTGTGGACTGTGGTTTTTCCAGCATGACTGTGGAAAGTATGACTATCTGTCTCTACACTATGTTTCTTCATCCTTACTCAGCATACTTTGTCAGCATGACTGTACTGGGTATGACTATTCTTGTTAACTAAGAAGCCTGGGTCAGTATGCTTCTTCCTTAACCCTCTTAGGCTCTCTCTCAAGGTACGTAAATTGTTTTCCTAATTGACTTGTCCCTTCGGTGACAAGATCAAATCTGAAATATATGAGTATAAGGATTATTCAAATATTTTTATTTTTATTTTACTGCTGATATATACTATACATTATTTTATCATGTTGTTACTGTACATGCATTTGATTATTCTCGAGGACCAAATTTAGCGAAGTGACTAATGGAGCATTAAGTTAAAAGAAATGAAATATATGTTTGTTTTTTTATTACATTTCAAATTTAATTAAGCAGTACTATTATGAATCTGAGTTTATATTTTCATGCATTAAATTTTACTACTTAGGTTAAAAACTCCTCTAACCCTAAAAATTCAACACAATGCACCTTTGATGATTTTCTCCATTACTAGTTCAATTCCGAATCAAAATGTTCATTTCTCCCTCTGTTCTTTATCTGGGGTGTATTGAGACACTGTAATCTGCTTCTATTTGAAAATGTTCCTTTCAACATAGGGAGAGTTATTTTTGTTATTTATGGGATGTTTATTTATCATAGGAAAGTTGAGGTTAAAGCACCAAGGAACATTTAAGTTCCCATTTTTCATGACACTATTGCAACTGGGTATTTTGATGGGGCGTCCAAACATGGGCATAATGGGGATGGAGATCCCATATGTGATGCAAGAGAATTTGCTCTCAAACCAGATTTCTAAAGCTTGGTCAGGTCCTAAAACCATGACACTGGGATAATGTGGGATTGAATGTAAAATCCTTTGTAAAATATGTAATTTTCTCATAGTTAGTAAGTTTAGTGTTAGAAGGTTGCATCTGCAATCTAATCATTCTATGTGACTTTTGTGAAGGTATTGATAGTGCCTAATCGATGTCATGATGAAGAAGGATTTCTTAGTGTGGAAGCCAAGAGCATAGTGGTTTCCGTTTCCAAAAAAAATCATTACAGTCTTGATGTGGATGAGAATTGTAACTCAACTGAGTTTGAATCATCACTTTCTTCAAAGTGTCGGTACTTGGGGAAAGTTGTGGATGACATGACAAAAATTCTATATGACAACTGTAAGCGCGTGTGAAACACACCAGTAGTGAATTGTTTCTATGATTGTGGTACATTAAAAGTCTTTTGACTACTTTTCAAGCAATGGGTCATTTACTGTGGATAGTAACATTTATGTCACAATGAGGAATGGAAACTGAAAACAAAAAGGGAATGAAAACAACAAGTTAGAGCATGCCCCTTGGTTGTTAGAGACATTACATAGCTATTGCAGGCTCTTAGAATACCATGCAGATTCTTATTTGCTGTTAACTGTACCTTCTACATCACAACTATTAGTGCAACTAGTTGTTGGAGAATCTTTCATTGTTCCAAGTGACCTAGAGGTTTTTTCTGCACACTACTAGCTTAGGTTCTCTATGTTGTTCTACCTATATGGAACAATCCAATGTTTTGTCGTTGCAGTCCATATTTGATTACCACTATGGTTTCCATTATTACCCATGTATACTCTGCCATGGTGATTCCAAGGGAAGCAGAAATCGTATTTGTGGAAGCACAAGTCAACATTTTAGAGTTCATCCACCTGATGAGTCTGCCATTTATATGATAGTTGACATGGGATTTCCAAGGTGTAGGGAAGAGGAATCATTGAGGTGCGTTGAAACAAATAGTGTTGAACTGGCTATGGAGTGGCTCTTCAGTCATCCCAAGGAGCCAGCACATGAATATTATGAACTTTCCTAATATCTTTCCCTATCACTAGGTAATTCAGACGCTCCTGAGGACAATGCCAGTGAAAAATGAATAGAGCCTTTGTATGAAGAGAAGCCTGTAGAAAATCATTCCATTGAGGATATCCTAACCATGTGTATAAATCTGTTGCAAATTACAAATGCCATTACTTTTTCCATGACTGATTTAATTGTGACATTGTGCAACAAAAACAATGGCTAGTACCGTCTGAGAGTTGTTTCCTGTCTCATTCAACAACTAAATATTTGTAAGGTGGAGGGATCTAAAAAAGACACTAGTCCATTATCAACTATTTATCATATTTTGGCATTAGTTTTGAGTGAATACAATAGTACAAGAGAAATAGGAGTAGAGAATGGACTTGTTGGTGTCATGTTTGGCTTATTAACAAATTTTATGCCAAATAACCTGACAGGGGAAAAATTTGCAGTTCTTAAGTGGGTAATTTCCTTACTTCTTAAACATCACCATATGTTGCAATGCAAGCTCCAACTTACTCCAAATGTTTAGAATAGTGCAGATATGGGAGGAAACTCACTTGGGTCAGAGTTTAAAGATACAACTTTAGCTGGTGCAGGTGCTATGGATAACAATAAAAAATCTTCCTTGGATGAAAACATCAAAGGAAATAGTCCATTCATGAATATTTTAGGAAATCCTTTGGGATACATGACAACATATGAACAACATAGAGAAATGAATATTTCTTTCGACTACACCTTCCAATGGTTATAGTATAGGCAGTTCTTCAATTGTGTGCTAGACTAACAAAGTCACATTCCATGGAAATCCAGTTTCCGGAGAGAGGTAGATTGCCTTCCCTTTTGATCCTTCCTAGAAGTTTTTTTTCCCAGGTTTTGGTAGTGTGTATATTTTCAAATGGATTGTCTTACTCTTCTTGTGATATATTAATAGTTATTTCCTACCGGTTTTTAAAATTTTAACTTTCCACAACAAGGTAAGGACCATTGAATAAAGTAGAAACCCAATCATTGCAAAAGTAGAACTAAGGATGAAGTTAGTCAGAAAGATGGCATGATGTATAAAATACAAACACCGTATCTGAGATGTAGTTGCTAAAAATTATTAAAAATGAAAAGTATGCATGGGATTCTCAAATGATTTAGTTATGATGTTGTTTTGTTTAGATCTCAATTCTAAATTAATGTTATTTTTTAGTACATTATCTTGTCAATGGTCAGTATGAAAGATTTATATACATCTTTGCTTAAGAAAATTTGTTCTTTGTTTCACTTTGGTCTTGGCAATATAGAAATTTTAAGAGGCATCCAAATTTGAGTTTTGGTGTGACTGGAAAATGGTTTTAAGGTACATAAAATCCTTCAAGCCAAGTGGAAAAGTATGTAGTATAGAATCTAGTTCTATAAGAATACTAAGAATCCAGATGAAAGCCATAGGATCACTATGTGTGATAGACCAACTAATGGCATATGACCATCTACATGTTATATGGGTGTATTGGAGGAGGTCAAGTTGGTCGAAAAAAGAACTCAGCCACCCCAAATGACTATAAAAGAGCAATTGGGATTCAATAAGGTGACCTCTATGTGTGGAAACACAATGCATTCTATTTTAAAATCACCTAGTCCAAGAACCTAGCCTAAACTAGTAAACGATCGAACCTATAAAAAGAAAGATAATTAATAAATTTTATATTAAGCATTCTTTTTATGGATTTATTCCTCAGAGGTAGTGGAGTGGGACTCAATGGTGTTTGGGCTTAACAAGTGAAAGAAAATGTGATGTAAAAGTTTCAAAATAGATGCAATTAACAATATTTTTCCTTTTTTGTCTTTTATGAAACTAATGAAAACTTTTAAATAACTTTTGAAAAAACACAAGACTGTCATATTTTTGGTTTTCTGAAAATAATTGAAAAACAACTAATGAAAAGAGTCTAGACTATACCTAACTATGCAACTAAACTGCCTTTTGTTTTTATTTTCACAAAGCTCAAATTTTTTTATGCAACTGAATGCAACTAATTAAGTGAAGAAAATGAACATGTATAAATGCAAGTGTTAACAGTCAGATATTTATAGTAACTATATTTTACAAACAATGCAAATATGACTCAAACCATAACTTGGATGAAACTATTGACTTGGAAAAACAAATAGATCAAAACTTGGTCAAAGTGACAAATATAGACCACTATCCAAGAAATCAAAGGTATATCGGTGCTTTAGAAGGATTGATAGACACTAGAAACCAACAAAGACACCCACACTCGAACCAAAGAGAGCAAGAAGGAAAAACCTAACACACTTACACAAAAATATACAAACTTAACTTAACCAAAAAACACTTGAACGACAAGCAGAAGTGAAATGCATCTACTAAAAGCATAGTACAATGTTATAGAAGAAACCTTACAAACACCGAAGGAGTCAAAATGCAAAAAACAAGCTAAACCCTAGCAGTCTGATCTATACCTATAGGAAATTGCAACTGTCACTTAAAAAAACCCACGAATGTACCGCGACTGTATATACAATCAACCAACAAATACAACAGGTAATCACGACTGTATATATTGACAACCTACAGTTACAACCAAAAAATTTTCAAAAGAAAAGAAATGGTGAAAGGATCCTAAGCCTTAGACACTGAAAACTGAAATAAAAATCCAAGCAAAACACTTACAACAACGAACAGAGCAAACTGGCTAGGAAAACCTAGAGAACATACCCAAAATAGGTTAAACTCCCCAGTGGAGTCACCAATTTTGTTCCTCCGGGAAAATCTACCTTATGACATAAGGGTCTGGGGTCACCAACATACGGATGTTCAACTTGCAGACATACAACTATCTAGAAATTTGAGAGAGAAATAGGGTAGAAGGCTAATGCATATTTTTTATGAAGTTTGGTCCTCGCTTTAAACCTTCACTCCAAATGCTCAAGAATGCTCCAGGATGATCCACACCTGTAAAAGAGATAGATGCCTTCCTACAGAAACATTAGATGTTGTATAAATATATATGAAATATTATAATTGCAAGAGAATGAAAACATATTTCATAAAATCATAACATATAAGAATATTGATGCACCAATTGTGGAAGAAAATCTCTCTTTATTAATAAGCAGTAGTGAAATATATAACAACCTTTATTTGATACAAGACCTCCTCTACTAGCCAAGGAACTGGGTTCTGCTGCTCCAAATCTCCAAAGGTATTCCTCCAGCATAACCTTTCTCTTTTTAAGATGCCCTTAACCTCAACCCCTCCCCTCTATTTATACTTAGTGATCAAGGGGAGTTACGAAGGTTAAGATGGTCAGGAAGGTTAGGGATGTTATGATTACGAACCCAACTGTCCCTAACTAATCATGTTTTATTTTTTAATTGTTGTATTAATGTAACCATGGGTATGAATACTAGCAAGTCATGAATGAGCTGTGACTTCTATGAAGGCAACCCACGAATGTACAGTGTGATCATGTAACTGCGTGTTGTATATATGGCTACCCATGAATGACTTGCGAGCTACAATGTCAATAGTCGCAATTACAATGTAAGATTATTAAAAAACATGGGAAAGACTGGAAGGAGTAATATGTATCAAGGCACATGCTCATCTATAGGTTCTGGGAAAATTCTATCCATTTTTGTCCTTTTGTGTACCAACTCATTCAATGTCAGTACTCAGATGGAGAAGTTCCATTTCACAGTATAAAAATGAATGACTACTTTTATGTGTTTATGTGATATATTTTACATGTGATCAAAATTAAAAATTAACATTAAACATAAGCTAAGTGCCAATCCAAAAAATAATTCGCTAATTAATCAACCAGTATGTTCAAATGTCTTGGGATGTGATTGTATGAAACAAACTCAAAAGACCTCTCTAAAAGTTGAACCCTTCATAACATTTGAATATGTAAGGGGTTACGGATGGTCTAGATCCAACTCAATTGGTGTAAAACTAAATACAAATCTAAATAAACCCTAATATGAATCACATCATTTGTTAAAGCTTCAGTGAATAACCCAATCACTACATGATACTCTGCAATATTGTTCGTAACGAGACCTAAAAAAGTTCCTCCTGAGCTTACCAAATAATTGTTAGGGGAATAAATAACCCAAGCCGTTGATGCGAGATTCAAGGTATAATGGCTAGCATTGTCCACAAATCTAGAGTAAGTGGTCATTTGTTCATCTAAACACAACATTGTATAAGCAAGATTACCTAAGATGAATCCTACATTCATTAAAAAGCAAAAATCGAAACTACACACAACACACTCTATAAACAATACGTAGAAGGTATCCATGCTATATGAACTAGGAATAGTACCTCTTAAGGTAGAGTCCATTTCAGACCTCACCCAAAGGTATTCCATCATAGTCTATCATCTGATAAGCCCCTTTCTCTAAGATGTGACTAACAATGTAAGGACCATGCCACATGGATTCCAATTTTCCACCTCCCAATTTATTGTGTTTAGGATCATATTTCATGACCAGGTCACCTTTGTTGAAGAGGTGAGGTTAAATAGATTATTAGTACTGAAATTTAATTATCCATTTATGTGATTCATTTGCTAAGGTGGCATCTCAACTAGTCTCATCAAGTTTGTTCAGATACAAGAACCGTTCTTCCTCTAGAATGGTATTGGGCAGTAGTTCTACAGAACGTTTCAGAGAAGGAATCTCACATTCGATCAAGAGAGTTTAATCGATACCATACACCAATTGAAATGGTGTGAAGCCATTGGATGTATTAATGGTGTTCCATTAATCCCATAATGCGGAGAACAACTGTAAATGCCAGTTGGACTTGACTCGTCCTACCATCTATTGAAGCATGGTTTTCAATACTTTGTTGATAGATTCAACCTGCCATTAGCCTATGGGTAGTAGGGTGTAGAGTTATCATGGAAAAAACCTAGTTTGGGACTTAGTTCCAACATCATTTGATTTTGAAAATGTGAAACATGACCGGTCACAATGGCTTGTGGGAATCCAAACCTAGCAATAATGTGATTGAAGGGAAATAGGGAAGAAGTTTTTCCATATTTTCCATATGTAGGCATGGCCTCAGCCCATTTTCTAAAATAGTCCAAGGCTATAATGATGTAACCACCCCCTAAATGAGGTAGGATTAGAATGCATGAAATCAATGCCCCATTTTGCAAAATGGCCGATAACGATGATGGGATGTAAAGGATTTGGGTGGGTGTGCTTTTTTTATTTGAAAAGTTGGGAGAGTGGGCATTTTTTCAGGGCTTCCATACAATATTTGAAGATTGATGGAAAAAAGTACCCAGTGCATAATTTTTTTTGGCAGTAGCCATCCCAGAAAAATTACTGCCACAAGCTCCATAGTGACAGGTATTCAACACTAATTCATCCTCATCGTAATTTAAGCAACTGCGCAAAACTGTGTCAACGCCCTAACGGTACAATGTATCATTGACTATAAGATAGTACTTGGCATGATGACAGATACGACGATGTTTGTATCGGGTTGATTTATACCGAAAGCATTGACTCCGGATATATAGGATCAAATATCCATATGAGGGGTTAGACGTACTAACGAGGAACAATGATTTATCTGGTAATGATTCAAAGGGATGTGTATCCTTAGAAATACAGGGAAGGTCACACATAAGTTCCGCAAAGACAAGAGATTTATTTGAACTAGATTTTTTGAATTCTAACTTGAATTCCTGGAAAATGACAATCCAACAATAGTATTTTACTCCAAGTACTTGATGATTCAAGATGTAATACATGGGGTTGAATCTGCGTACACAATAGTTGTGTGGAGAAATATGTAGCAACAAAATTTCTGAATTGCAATGGCCATAGCTAGAGCTAACTTCTCAACATGTAAATAATATTTTGCAGAGTCAAGATGACTCTTACTTGAGTAATAAATCACATGTTCTTGGTCATTTTTGTCTTTTTGAACTAACACCATACTAATAGTGGTTAAGGACATAGACACATACAAGGAATAATCCCTAGTATAATCGGGTGGTTACAACACAGGTGTGTGTGTGACAGTGTGTTTGAGAGTGTTAAATGCACATTGCACAAGGTCATCCCAAACAAAAGGTGTGTACTTTTTCAACAAATGCATCAAACTATGTGTCTTCTCGGCATAGTTACAGACAAAAAGACGCAATTTTTTTTCCTTCCCTGCAAACTTTGAAGTTCAGTAACATTGGTAAGCTATGGTAGGGCCAAGATGTATTTTATCTTAAATGGGTTTATACGGATTCCATCTTTGGACACGATGAACCCAAGAAATCTCCTAGTTTCAACACAAAAAACACATTTGTGTGGATTAAACCAAATTTTGTAATGGCGCCATCTGAGAAAAATGTCTCTCATATGGTCAACATGATGTTCTCAATGCTGTGAATGGTAAGGTAAGTCATTAAGGTACGGTTCCATGATATGTTCAATGTCATGGAAAGCATAAGACATGGAGTCTTGAAAGGTGGTGCCAATGTTTTTACAACCGAAAGGAAATTTTCTATAGGAAATGGTCCCCCATGGGAAAATGAAGGTTGTCTTATGCTGATTTGAAGGGAGTATATCTATCTCATTATAGCCAAAAAATCCATATGTAAATGAAAAGATGAAACTCCCAACACAGTTATTGATGATTTGATCGATGTAGGGAGTTGGGAAATTGTCCTTGGGACAAGCCATATTAAGGTCCCAAAAAAGTCGATACAAAACCTAATTGTACCCTTCTTTTTATTCATAGGAACAATATTAGAAACCCATTTCGTCAGTGGAACAGGGTAAATAAACCCATCCCTTAGAAGTTTCAACTTCTTCCTTTATGTCCACTAGTTTCCATTGATGAACTTGACATAATTTCAGATGGACTGGATTGGTTTCATGGTATGTCCTGATCTCATGAACGACAATAAAAGGATATATCCATGTAATTTCTTCATATGTCCAAGAAAAAAAAAATTCTAAACTCCCTAAAAAGGGTCGTTTAAGATTCAAGTTTTGAAGAAGAATAGTTTTGGCCCAAGTGAATGTTCTCAACAAATTCAGGTTTCACTGATATATGTCGACCAGAGTGTTCTTAGTAATATTACTCAGATTACCCTTGAACTCAACATTGTGAATTAGTAATTGTGACTGAGGTGTAGTTACAATACCAGATGAAATGTGTGATTCATTTAGTGGTCTTCTACCATTTGGTAACCAGGAAGGAAAGAGGATATTGTATCTTATTGGAGGTTTATAAACATGACCAAGGTCAAGGAACCTTCATCCAATATGGTACGATGGAATTTTTTCCCAACTGCTTTCATTGATAATTGAAAAGCTAATTTATGGGAGATCCTTGGTTTAAAATCATCTAGTTTGAAGGTGATAACATTATTGTTCTTAGGATCCATAGCTCCAAGAACCAGCAACAAGTTCTTCCACTGTGCAAGACATGTTTGGAGTACTTCGAGGATATACATAGCACATGGTGCCTGAGCAAGATATTCTACTACATTGTAGTATTGGGTGACACATGCACTAGGATTGAACACTGAATTATGAATTGTACTTTTGGGTGGCCATAAAACCACATCAAGAACACATTTTTCAATATGAAGACCATTGGTAGGAGGAGGAATGGAAGCTGAAGCGTTATCCAGTGGGGTGTTATCACCATTTTTTTCTAGATGAGGTTCATAACTATGGGATCTAGTGGTAATACTAATTGATTCAATAGACATCATGTTAACTTCATCGATGGAGGATGAGGAAGACACATGCAAGGATTGATGATCAATCAATTGTTGTTGGGTAGGGAAAGGATCGATCAAAACCGTCGGGGTGGAAGTGTTTTTCAGAAATTTGTTGACCTCTTCATGCTGAGCACATTCTTTGGTGAAGTGGTCACCTCCCCATATAAGGCAGGGGAATTTAAACTTTCTCCTATATCTAGATTTAACATCTTTGTTTTGTGTTTTATTACTTTCCTATTGATTCTCGGATTTATTGGATTTGTTTCTTCCTTTATTATTTGTATCCAAAGATTCTAAGGATTGAACAACATTCACTTCGGTAGAAACAATAGGAGAAGAAGCAGTCTTGGCATTTGTGACAGTCTGGCTAGTAGGAGAAGCATGTTGTTTTTTCTTTTTTGAGAATTTAGTAGCTGACTATGCTTGAATAGAACCAAGTATGTCATTGGTAGGCGGTTCCATCGAAGGTCTCGAAGGGTTCAAAGTAGGATGAGGGGAATTTGGGATCAAATCATACATATTTCCAAACTTGGAATAAACCAAGTCGAGGCATTGAGCATGGTTGATAGATTGTTCTTCGGTAAAAGCACCTCCCATGGAAACATCACTGGAAATGAGCGGAATCAATGACTTAGAGAACCAATTGGAAAGTAATTGGTCGGGAAGGGGAGCTTTAATCAACCTATGTTGTGGTCTCCACTCATGTATATGGTTGGATATATGGGTGGAAGTGGTTTGACGAAGCGAGGTCAAAAGATACGTATCGTTTTCATACCTAATTGGTAGTTGAAAATGTGTCAAAAAGTCCATTGGTAGGGTGTTGAAGACCCAACATGAATGTTGAGGCAAGTCTATATACCACTTAGCGGTGGTCCTGATGATATTTCTTTGAAAAATTCTCAAACGGATGGAACCATCCATTAGAGAGTTTGACAAACACCACACATGATAAGTCATTACATGGTTTTTGGGATCCTCACCAGGTTTGTCATCAAATTTTGGTATATCTGAAGGTAGATTCATAGGAATAGATGGGCATGAAGGATCATGGTGAATAGGATCATTAATCAATTGTGACAAATCTGGAAGATTGAGCATAGCCAGAAATGATAATTGTTGATTAGGTTGTGGGTATTGGTAATATTGGTAAGGCATATGACTAATAGTAGGGTCATAAGTGAATTGATAAATGGGTGGCAATGATCCTCTTATAACAGGTTGGTTTGGTGGTGGTTGGTTTCCGAATGTTCCACTTGATGGTCTTGTAGGTGGTGGGCCTGCATGTGATGAATTTACTGATGGCAGGATTCCAGGTTGGGGACCTTCAGGTGCTGGACCTCCAAGGGTCCTCCGAATGGCGGGCATCTAAGTGGGCCTCCCTGTGTGGCACCTCTAGGAGGTGGACCTCTGTTTGGCTCTCTAGATGGTGGGCCTCCATGTGGCGGACCTCTAGGTGGTGTGTCACCAGGTGGTCCTCCGGATGGTGGGCCTCCAAGTGACCCCCAAAATGAATTCGTAAATGGCCTCCCACAAGTGGGAACATTCATCCAATTAGGTTTCCCCCATGGGGTATACATTGCTCGAGGAAACATGCTAATAATTCTGATTAACCATTGCAGGTTGATTCCTTGGGTAAGTGTAACCGCATGTAGGTTGATTAGAAATGGATTGAAGCCATGATGTTTGTCCCGATATAGGGGAAGGAATAAATAAATTTGCGGTTGTGGAGAGTGTATTGACTATCATCTTCATGAAAGCAATTCTTTGCCTGATATTTAAACTAGTTCTCCCATTCGTCGAAACAACTTGTTATGGAGATTTCCCCCTAGTCATAGGGTTTGTAAGAGAACTAGGGACAAATGCAATATTTAAAACTAATGGGGCAGGGATAGAAGGTTAGCACGATTTGCAAGAAACCACACTGTGAACGGGTATTCTTGACACAACATCAACATGATGTTGAACAGGGGCATGTTATTTGGGATTATCTATTTTCGTACGACTAGGAAAAGGAGAGAGACTTCTACNGGGGGGGGGGGGGGGGGGGGGTAGCATAGACAAAGTAATAATGTTGTATTCAAAAATTGTATGTCAGAAGGAAGTCTCACAAAATGGGGCATTTGGACCAAATTTATATGCCACAAGGTCATCTGATGGCTGGGAAAACACCCAATCTCACACACTAGAATCACCTTCGTAGGGAAGGGAAATGTTGAATCATGTGAAGAAGGAAATTGTACTAGTACCGGGGTAGAAGTGGATGGATTCTCAAAGGAATAATACTATTCTCCTAACTCAGTGACAGGAATTCCCTCTACAGATGGTTCAGTTGTGATAGGTTGGTCCATGGTCATCTCCTTCCTTTCTTCCATAGTAGGAGGAAATTCAGGCAGTAAACCCTGCAACTTGCGATATATCCTCATAGGTGGTTCAACCAGAATGTTGGATGAGAACTTTTACTTTGAAGGTATTCAAGTTAAAAAGATTACACACAAACAATCCTATGCAAGCTAAGGTCACAAGAAAACTTAAGTGATAAGAGGGGCTGAAAAAGATGAATATTCACTAGGATTTTCAAGTTTTTGCAACTCGCCATATACCGCAGGGTCTAACAGTAAAACAAGAAAAGGAGGATTAGGACCACAACCTTTCCAAAATACCCAATTACCTAGATGACACGTGCATAGTAGCTCCCCAAGTGTTTTTCTCAGTGTATTCCTTCAACAAGATGACCAAAAGGTTTTTCTTAGTTGGTGTAGGTTCTTAGAAGGTTGTCTTGATATACTCAAGGTATGTGGGAGCTCAAATCCATGTTAGTGATTTTTGATTCACAACCGTTCAAAAGGGTACTTCTAATATACTATCAAGTATGTGAATAACTTTTTGATATACCTTGAGGGTACGTGAAAATTCGTTCAGTATACCGATTGGTACGTGGAAGAATTGCACGATCCCCAGGATGCAGTGCAAGAAAAAAGAAACAAATCCTATGTCTATAGACAATGGAACACATATTCTAACCTATCACTCAAATTACTAAGAATTTTAACCTAATTCACCGTTCAATTTTACCTTGATGGTTAGTGAATATTTGTGGACTATGAAGTAATTGCAAGGTCAAATGATCTAAATGCAGTGCAATATTATTTTCCATGAATCCTAACTAGAGAAAGGGAGAGATTCTTCCTTCAAGTGATGAACAATAACACCATGCAATTCTAACAACTCATTCTTCAAGCCTTGAAAAAACTTTCAATCACGCAAAACCTTTCAATGCTAAGCCCAAAGAAAAAAAAGGAAACATTTATCAATGCCTAAATGCCTATGATTTTCTTAATCAAAATTCAAAATAAACACTACTACTCTATATGATCAATCAAATTCAAGACACCTAATCAAATCAAAAGTAACAAATCTAACTTTTTCTTTTGTTTTTTGATGTACTTTTGGAAAAGAAATGCAAATAATGAAAATCACTCTAAAAAAGTGCATGAAACCATAACTTTTTTCCTTTCTGTGGATATGGAAAGATACTTAAGAGACCTAAATGCAAACTATATACCCAAGATAAAACTTTCACACAAATCCACTCAGTTTTAGAGCTTTTACTAAGACAACTTTTCAATATTTTAACTCAAAAGAATTATATTCAGGATAAGCATACTATAAGACCTATCAATAAGGAGAGAAGCAAATTGACAAAACCCAAACAAAAGAAAAAAATTTCAAAAGAGTAACTATGGAGTTGGAGATGGCCTACCTCGACGCACTATGCTGGGTAGAACCAAAGTGTCGTATGTTGGTCGATGCTCCTTACTTCGTAGCGGATAATGTCAGCAGTGATTCTTGACCCTGGGAAGAAGGCATCAGCGACGCACTATGAAAGTAGACAAAATGAATCATGACAAGTCCGACACTCTATCAAAGAAACCCAGGTGCATCGGTGGATCTAGAGAACTAAAAGAAGTAAATAACCTTTAAAATAAGCAATTGTAAATCAAACTAGAATTTTCTAAGTGTAAACACTAGACTGAGAAGGAAAATGGAATTGAAATAAGATATATTTATCACCTTAAATCCTTGAATGAGAAAGAGAGAAAATATTGAGAACTTTTAATCAAGAGGAAAGCGAAATTAATAGACATGATGAATCCCCAACAGAGTCGGCAGTTTTGTTAATGGAAATTCTCGATCAATGCGGATAAAGATTGTTTCCCTAGTCTACATGGGGCATATCTAGAACAAATAACCATAACAATGCACCATCTCCCTAGATTGTTAAACTACTTGAATTTGAAGCTTTCTTACCTCAACAATGAAGGTGATCCTTGTCTCGTGGATTCCTTTGCGATCAGTTGTACCTGTAAAAGATTATGAAGAACATGATGCAATAGTGAAAGAAACAGGATAATTCAATGATCTATACTAATGATGAAGGAGAAAAGTAATGAACAATTTATATTAACACAAATCATTCATGGGAAAGGGGAACATATTTGTATTAAGACTAAACAAAGAAGAAAACTACAACCAAGGCCTTGATGTCGAAGATTCTTTCTCACAATGTCTTTGACTCACATTCACACATACATTCTCTACAAACTCTAAAAGCCTCAATCACAAGCCGCACTCTTTTCCTCCTTTACCAGTATCGATTCTAATAGCATAAAGGTGCTCTCTTGATTATGTTCCTCTTCATCCATGAAGCTTGCATATATAGGCCAAAGAGGGCCCAAAGGGGTTGAGATTCTTAGGGATGAAGGTGAGTGATCATCCCTAGAGGCTAGGGGTATGAATTCTACCTAATCCAAGTAGTTTGGATAAGCCTCCACAATGACATTCATCTAGAAGGTTCTCAAGATCTTCTGTTTTTTCCTTTCTTAGGGTGACGACGCTCCTTTTGCATGAACATGATGCGTCGAAGCTCCTTTTCCTCAGGAAACAAGTTTCACTGGCACACCTTGTTAGTAGGAAAGAGGTATTAGGGAAGTTTGACACTCTATTTTAGGAGGTAGGGTGTGTCAGACCTCCTATATTTGAGCAAAAAAGGTTCCTCTAAAATAAGTTTTGGTCAGGTTATTTCAGGGGATTGAGAATAAAGACAAGTTATTGGTGTAACATATTTCCACCTTCAATACCAAAGGACCATGGTATTCTACTCCTTTCTGGAAGCATCCCTCCTAACATGAGGCCCTATCGCTACCTGTTTCACCAAAAGACAGAGATTGAGATGCACGTTCAGGACTTACTGAAGCAAGCTATTATTTTCCCTAGTATGAGTTCCTTTTCTTCACTAGTTCTTCTTGTCTGAAAAAAATATGGGTCATGGTCCCTCTACATTGACTTTCGAGCACTTAATCACATCACAATCAAGGATAAGTTTCCAATTCCTTTTGTTGATCAACTTCATGGTGCTCATTTTTTCTCCAAGTTAGATCTTCGTTCTGGGCATCACCAAATTCGGGTTCATGAGGATGATATCCCTAAAATGGATTTCTGCACATGTGATGGCCACTATGAGTTTTTGGTAATGCCTGTTGACCTTGCGAATGCTCCTTCCACATTCTAGGAATTGATGAATACAATATTCCAGCCCTACTTGAAAACCTTCATTCTTTTCTTCTTTGATGATATCCTCATCTATAGTAAAACATGGGTTGATCATCTTCGACATTTGGATACTGTACTGCAACTTTTTTATGATCATCATGTCTGTGCCAAATAGTCTAAATGTATTTTTGCGCAGGAGGAAGTAGAGTATCTTGATAATATTATTTCAGCACAAGGGGTTCACATAGATTTTTCCAAAATAGATGCCATGAAAATTAATTGGCCGCATCGTTATAAATTTAAGATCCTTCATGGGTTTTTGGGACTGACTGGCTACTACTGCAAGTTTGTCAAGGATTATGAGAAGATTGCAGATCCATTAATAGCTCTACCGAAAAAGGATGATTTTACATTGACACATGCTGCTGAGTGTGCATTTGACAAACTGAAAGAAGCTATGTGTACCACACCTGTTCTATCTATGCCCAATTTATCAAAGCCCTTCACTAATGAGAGTGATGCTTATGAGAATGGAATTGGTGTTGTTCTCCATCAAGATGAACATGCCATTGTGTTCACTAGCAAATCCCTTTCCGGTAGGAATTTATCTGCCTCTACACATGATAAGGAAATGATGGCTATTTTGCATGAAGTACAGAAGTGCCGACCATACCTATTAGGGAATCATTTTTGCATTAAGACTGATCACCAGAGTCTGAAATATTTCTTGGAACAATGGGTCTCATCCCCAACACAACAAAAATGGGTTAGAAAACTCATGGTTATGAATATGATATCACTTACAAGAAGGGTAAGGACAATCTTATGGAAGATGCTCTTTCTCGCACATTTGATGACCATGTTTATCTTTCAACTATATCTATGTCTATTCCAAATTGGTTACAATATGTTCAGTATGGCTATGTCAATGAATATTCATTATCTAAAATCATCCAATGGTTGGCCAATAACCCTTATGTTGTACCGCATTACTCTTGGGATGGTTCTTCCCTGAGATACAAGGGTCATCTGGTGCTCCCCCATAGCACATATCTTCAACAGGTTGTCTTCTATGAACTCCATGCTTCTCCATTGGCAGGGCACTCTGGGTTCCTCAAAACATATGAGTGGGTACAACTTAACTTATTTTGGAAGGGAATGAAATGGGAAATTCAACAGATGGTGGCTAAATGCGATACATTCCAGTGCAATAAGGGTGAAAGGACACTCCTTCCCAGATTGATCGAACCCTTGTCGATCCCTACAAGGATTTGGACATATATTTGAATGGATTTCATTGAAGGGCTCCCTAAATATAGTCATTTTTGTGCTCTCATCCATCCATATACTACCTCCTTAGTCACCCAAATTTTCATGGACTAGATATTTCATCTTCATGGAATTGCTTATTCCATTGTCTCAGACCGTGACACAAATTTCACATGCCATTTTTGGACATAACTATTTTTCCACACTAACACCAAACTGAATGAGTTCAGGATATCACCCACAAACAGATGGTCAGACTGAAGTTATCAACAAATGTTTGGAAAATTATTTTTGTTGCTTCATCTCTGAATAAAAACATTAGTGGGAAAAGTGGCTCCCTCTCACTGATTGGTGTTATAATACTTAATACCATATTGCATTTAAAATGACTCCATATGAATCAGTTTATGGTCAGGAACCACCAATGCTCCTTCCATGCACCCCAAACAGATCACTAGTTCAAGAAGTTGACATGGTTATCCAAAACTGAGATTATAATCTTCACATTTTGTAGGAAAATATTCACATGGCCATAAACCGAATGAACCCATAAACCAATCAGCATCATTCTGAGCGCACCTTTCAAGCTAGTGATATGGTTATTCCGTGTCTACAGTATTACAAGCATTCCTCCTTGAAACTCAAAGGGTGTCAGAAGTTGGCTCCAAAGTTCTATGGGTCATACAATATTCTTTAGAAGATTGGATCCATTGCTTATAAATTGGAACTTCCCCCTTCTTCTTGCATTCACCAAGTATTTCATGTATCTTGTCTTAAGAAAGTTATTGGCACCAACATTTGAGCAAAAAATATTTTTCCAGAACTGGATAATGAAGGATCCGTCATTTTGGAGTCTGAGGCCGTCCTCAATAAGTGCACTCGTCAGGTTCACTCTCGATCCATCACAAACGTATTAACTCAGTGGCACAGCATGAAACTAGAGGATTCTACATGGGAACCACTCCTTCTGATTCTACAACAATTTCCACATCTAAATATTTGAGGAAAAATATTTTCTAAGAGGGAGGGGATGTTAGGAACCCATGTAAACCCTTCACTTTAATTCATTATTATATTGTTGTTGGGCACATATGATTTTGTATTACCCCACATTCATGGGAAGTAATAGTTGTTTAGATTAGACTTAGTATATAAGTACGTGTTGATGCCAATGAAGGAATCCATGAGTTATTTGTATTCACAGAGAGCATGATGTGAATCACTTCTAGAAAGAGAATTGTTAAGTAAATTATATACATGTGGATAGATACCAAAGCTTTGCTAAATCTGATAAATGGAAGAGTAGTACATGAGGTAAACTTCTAAAAAGAGTTGCGATTCAACAAATGTTTGTTTTTGCATGAAAAAAATAATATATTGAAATCATATTGAAACATTTCAAAGAATGTTAAGGGATGGCATGACATATGGAATTGATTTAGGAAATAAAGAAATTACCAGAATGATTTGTACATGTTTTTGCAAGATACTAGAAGTATCATGTTATTAAATTAGGTTTATTATGATCGGTATCATATTTAGTATGCATAGTTATTAATACAATGATTTATGTTCAATCGGAAGGACTCTAGAGAATGATGATTATGTACCTTTATTATGGTTTGATGTTGAGTCAGAGGACTCTGGAGCATCAAGAATTTGTAGACCTAATATATCGTTTTGATGATGAGCTTATGGGATTTAAGAGATAGATATAATTTAGAATTATTATGTGTTTTTGGTTAAATAATAATGTGATGATTATTTGTTTAGTTGATGTTGAGCTGGTAGGCTCTGGAACATCAGGTCTTATTGGTAATGTGATGATATTTTCAATTATTCAAATTTCTATTATATGTCATGATGATTGACAATTCTTAGAGGATATTTCAGGTAATATATTATGGCACCTTCAATAAGACCATACATTAAGAACCAAATGAAAAATTATGAAACTTGCAATAAGAAACACTAAACCTAAATTTAGTAAAATTATGAAACCTTTTAGCTAACCACGGGGGATGCCTTGAGATTATAAATATCTTTAAAACTTTAATAAATCTTTATAAAATAAACAAAACTCTTTAATAAATGATAAAGTATAAATACTAAAGAAAGAGAACATGAATTGGAATAAAAATCCTTTCCCAAAAAAAGAGTTGTAGGGCAAAGACATTATAGGGGGTAATGGTCTCTAGTACATTGGAAGGTTCAGTTGTAGGTCCTTGAGCACTCATTTTTCCATCATGGAGACTCCAAGAAGGACTGTGGGATTAAAGAGATATTATTTACATGACTCTACAAAGTGTTGGTAAATGGACCTTGCAGATACTCTGCATTAGTAATAAAGATGGAAAATAACCCTGAAATTTTGATCAAGAACATGACAAAGAGGTAAGATCCTTCTCGTATTATAAAAAATTGTTGAGTACTTGATGAGAGTTTGGTGTTGAGATTGTTGACTCTGGAGCACCGAAACTACTTGCAACCATTGTGATATTTAGGTGTTGAGTTTTTATGCTTTGGAGGACCTAGATTAATCATACTCATTTGGCATTGAGACGGTATGCTCTGGAGCACCTAGATTGATCATACTTACTTGGTTTTGAGATGGTATTCCCTGTAGCACCTAATATGATAAGTATTATATGGTGTTAAGCTGGTATGCTCTGACACATCGAGAGCTAGTTTTTCTTATGAATATGTTGTACACATGATATGCTTATGTTATATATTATGAAAATGTTATGATTATGTTATGCATATGTATGTGTAGGTTATGCTTAAGTTATGCATATGTTAAGAACATGTTATTCTTAGATTTTGTACATGTTATGTTATGTTCATGCGCAGCTCATTTTATGAGATTGATATGATTATTTTGTGAAGAAAAAGAAATTTGAGAATGACTAAAGTTACTTAGGAGAAGTACCTCCATACAGGGAAAATCGATGAATATTTTAAGACACCGTTGAAAAGAAATATGGTTAAAAGAATCTGGCAAGATTAAGTGCCATGAATTTTTTTTTTTTAAATATTTCATCTTACATCATGATCTATATGCATATCATGTATGATTAACAAACAGTGGAGATACATGAATATCACAAAGAAAAAAATTGTGAGTGAAATGAACAATAAAGGAGTTGTTATGAAAAAGAAATAATAGGTTGTTGCAAAGAAATTATGGTTTATGATTTTTATGAACCTATGTATGCAGATGTTTGTGGTAAAATTATTGAAAGAATTTGCATTTGAAAATACATCTTTGAAAAGAAAGAATCTGGAAGACATGCAAGCAAAGATGTGAAGGAAAGCAAGAAAAGCTGGAAAATATAATTGCAAAGACAAAATAAAGATGAAAACAGAGTTTTGAAAGGTACAAACACTGAGGACGGTGTTAATATCCCTCCTTTGTGCTCCTATATTTTTAAACAAAATTAAAATTATGTACCTGCTTATGGCAAGGAGCTCAAGCAAAGGCACCACATGTAAAACTATGTAAGTATAAAATTCCTAAGTTTTATTGTGAATTGTAAACTTAGGAGACTGAAGGCTTGATTTGACAAACAATAGGGGCATGCAATCCACCAAGGGGAGAGGTTGAATGTCTATCTTTCCATGGGTTGATGACGACTTCCATCTTGGTGCCGCAGGAACTTAAAGAATGAAAAAAAAAAACTTTATGACACTTAAGTTTATAAGTGATGCATACAATATGATTAAAAGTTATTCCTCATATGGGACACTAAAGAAACCACTAGTCATCGCAAGGCACTAACAAATACCTATGAATTAACAATTAGCAAGATGCTAATAAGTACTAAATGCTAATAAATATAATATAGAAGTTAGACACTATGTCATTGATGTCTTAGCCTTAACAAAAGATGCCAGGAGGCAAGATCGAACGATTTAAGCTCCTTATTATATAACTAATAAATTACACAACTAAGTATTTTTATTCTATGGCAACAAAGGGCCATTAATAATTCCATTAAGTAAATATAAGTGTTCATGAAAAGCACCATGCATAACTTTGCATAGAAAAAAAAGTAAATAAATTTTTTACTTTTGAAATATATGAGAAAATAAAAATAAGTAATAAAATGTAACTGATGCATGAATGAATGACTAGTAGTTCATGCATGGATAACAAGAAACTCATGAATGTATAACGAATGATTCAGGAAGATAACCATTAGTTGAGATAAGTTTAAGTTAGTGATCTTAAGTTATCTAATTAAAGTAAAGATAAGGTTAAACTATCTAATATGTTAATTAAATATTATCTAAGTGAAGCTAAATTAAATATTAGCTAAGAGATAATTAGCCAAGTTAAAGTAATTAACTTGAATTAAAGATGAAGATTTAAGTAATTATCTTGAGTTAAAGAAAAGATAAACTAATTAGTTTAGTTACAATTAAAGATGAGATATTTATTGATATTTATCTTAAGTAAATATGGTAAAATTAGCTAAAACTAAGTTAAAATTAAATTAAGTTAAGATGACTAAGTGAAGTTAGATAAGAAAAGCTGACTAGTTATGTTAGCTAATGATAAATTTAAGTTAATTATCTTGAGATAATAAGTAAAAACTGAATTAGTTGAAATAAGTTAAATTTTAATTATCTCAAATCATTTAACTAATTGAAGATAATAAGATGTCTTCTTGTAAAAGTTAGGGTTTTGGTTTAAAAAAATTATATATAAGACCAAGCTAGGAGAAGGGGGAATATATGGAAACAAGCCTTTCTGAGAAGACCTATTGATTTTTATCCAACGAAATATTTCGTTAATCCTTCACCCTAGCCATGATGGAATCCTTCCCAGCTCAGGGGTGGCATCTCATCGGATGGAATGCATGTGAGGAAGAGTGCCAAATGGTTGGGGGGAACATCAATGTCAAATCGTTAGTCACCTTTAGCTTTTGAAAATATACTTAGTCATATAAGTATCTTTCTTTTATTTAAAAGATGTAGAAAGGACTTTTCTTATTATGTTTAAATATCGAAACATGTCAAAATCGATTTGAATCTCTTAGGTAGAAATTCAAATGTTTTTGCATTGCATTGTTGTATGAATTGTAACAAATTTATATCACATAATTTATAGAGATGTGTTCTTGAGGATTAAATAGGTTCCTTGAATAAAAATATTGACATGTTTGCATAGAAATCATACCCTAGAATCATAATGATAAATTAATATGAATACTAACATATTCCCTATGTAGAAGATGATTAAGAAAAAAATTTACACCATTTTCCAAAAACAACGCCATAAATTACGTACATTACAAATATATCACCATTTCATTTTGTGAAGACTTCCCTTGGATACCTTCCCCATATTAACATGGAACAGGAACGTTTTAAACATAGAATATATTGATGGAAACATTGGAATTTTTAGTAATATAATGTGGCATTATTATTTGACAAATCTTCTTATCTTATGTGAAAGATCTCGTAACGTTTGTCGATATTATGTTGTAACGTTTGTTACCAACAAAATAATAAAAAATAAAATTTTAATTATCCACCAAAATAAATGTGGGCCATAAAAAACTTAATATGGGGGAGATGTTGTAATGCTCCTACCTAATAAAACAATAAAAAATAAAAAATTTAATTATCCCCCCAAAAAAATGTCGGTCAAAAAACAACTCAATATGGGGGAGATGTTGTAATGTTCCTACCTAACAAGATAATAAAAAATAAAAAATTGAATTATCCGCAAAAAAATGTTGGCCTTGTCCTAAACAACCCATGGTTTTATTGTACATGGTTTAGGATGGCCTTGCAAATGGTTTTAAAGCCATGTTTAAGGCCTCCTAAACAATCCATGGTTTGTACATGGTTTAGGAGGGCCTTGCAAATGGTTTTAATACAAGAAGGAATGAGACCGTAACCTTACCAGAATACCTGACAACCTATATGAAACGTGCATAGTAGCTCCTCAAGTGTTGTTCTCACTGTATTCCTTCAACAAGATGACCAAAAGGATTTTCTCATTTGGTATAGAAGTTTGTCCTGATATACTCAAGGTACGTGGGAGCTCAAATCCGTGTTAGTGCTTTTTTATTCACAACTGTTTGAAAGGGTGCTTTTGATATACTATCAAGTACATGAATAACTTTTTAATATACCTCGAGGGTATGTGAAAATTAATTCAATATACCGATTGGTACCTGGGAGAATCACACGATCCCTGGGATGCAGTGCAAGAAAAAAGAAACAACTCCTATGTCTATAGACGATGGAACATGTCTTCTAACCTATCACTCAAATTACTAAGAAATTTAAACTAATTTATCGTTCAATTTTACCTTCATGGTTAGTGAATATTTGTGTACTGTGAAGTAATTGCAAAGTTAAATAATCTAAATGCAATGCAATTTTCTTTGCCATGAATCCTAACTAGAGCAAGGCAGAGATTCTTCCTTCAAGCGATGAACGATAACACCATGCAATTCTAACAAATTATTCTTCAAGCCTTGAAAAAAATTTCAATCACGTAAAACCTTTCAATGCTAAGCCTAAAGAAAAAAAAGGTAAAGTTTCTTAATGCCTAAATGCCTATGATTTTCTTAATCCAAATTCAAAATAAACACTATTGCTCTATATGATCAATCAAATTCAAGACACCTAATCAAATCGAAAGGAACAAATCTAACTTTTTATTTTGTTTTTTGATGTACTTTTGGAAAATAAATGCAAAGAATGAAAATCACTCTAAAAAATTGCATGAAACCATAAATGTTTTCCTTTCTGTGGATATGGAAAGATCCTTAAGAGACCTAAATGCAGACTATATACCCAAGATAAAACTTCACACAAAATCACTCAGTTTTAGAGATTTTACTAAGACAACTTTTTAAGATTTTAACTCAAAAGCAATATATTCAGGATAAGCACACTATTAGACCTATCAATCAGCAGAGAATCAAATTGACAAAACCCAAAAAAAAGATTTTTTTTTTGAAAGAGTAACTATGGAGTTGGAGATGGCCTACCTCGACGTACTCTGCTGGGTAGAACCAAGGCGCCATATGTTGGTCAACGCTCCTTGCTTTGTAGCAGATAACATTAGCGGCGCTTCTTGACCCTAGGAAGAAGGCGCCAATGTAGAACTGTGATAGTAGACAAAAGGAGTGAGGAATATTCCAACGCTCTATCAAAGAAACCCAGGTGCATCGGTGGATCTAGAGAACTAAAAGAAGTAATAACGTTTAAAATAAGCAATTGTAAATCAAACTGGAATTTTCTAAGTCTAAACACTAAACTGAGAAGGAAGATGGAATTAAAATAAGATGGATTTATCACCTTAAATCCTTGAATGATAAAGAGAGAAAATACTGAGAACTTGTAATCAAGAGAAAAGCGAAATTAATAGACATGATTGATCCCCAGCAGAGCCACCAGTTTTGTTATTGGAAATTCTCAATCAATGCAGACAAATATTGTTTCCCTAGTATACATGGGGCATATCTAGAACAAATAACCATAACAATGCATCATCTCCATAGATTGTTAAACTACTTGAATTTGAAGCTTTCTTACCTCAATAATGAAGGTGATACTTGTCTCGTGGATTCCTTTGCGATCAACTGTACCTGTAAAAGAATATGAAGAACACAATGCACTAGTGAAGACAACAAGATAATTCAATGATCTATACTAATGATGAAGGAGAAAAGTAATGAACAATTTATATTAACACAAATCATTCATGCGAAAGGGGAACATATTTGTATTAAGAGTAAACAGAGAAGAAAACTACAACCAAAGCCTTGATGGAAAAGCTTATTTCTCACAATGTATTTGACTCACTTTGACACATACATGCTCTACAAACTCTAAAATCCTCTCACTCACAAGCCACACTCTTTTCCTCCTATACCAGTACCAAATCCAATAGCATAAAGGTGCTCTCTTGATTCTCTTCCTCTCCATCCATGAAGCTTGCATATATAGGCCAAAGAGGGCCCAAAGGGGTTGAGATTCTTAGGGACGAAGGTGAGGGATCATACCTAGAGGCTATAGGTACGAATTCCACCTAATCCAAGTAGTTTGGATAAGCCTACATGATGACATTCATCTATAAGGTTCTCAAGATATTCTATTTTTTCCTTTTTGAGGGTGATGACGTTCCTTTTGCATGAAAAGGATATACCGAAGCTCTTTGTCCTCAGGAAACAAGTTTCACTAGCACACCTTGTTAGCAAGAAAGAGGTGTCAGGGAAGTTTGACACTCTATGTTAGGAGATAGGGTGTATTAGACCTCCTAGATTTGAGCAAAAAAAATTCCTCTAAAATAATTTTTAGTCAGGTTACTTCAGGGGATTGAGAATAAAGACAAGTTATTGGTGTAACATATTTCCACCTTCAATACCAAAGGACCATGGTATTCTACTCCTTCTTGGAAGTGTCCCTCCCAACATGAGGCCCTATCGCTACCTGTTTCACCAAAAGATAGAGATTGAGATGCTTGTTTAGGACTTACTGAAGCAAGCTATTATTTTCCCTAGTACAAGTTCCTTTTCTTCACCAGTTCTTCCTGTCTAAAAAAAAATATGGGTCATGGTCCCTTTACATTGACTTTCGAACACTTAATCACATCACAATCAAGGATAAGTTTCCAATTCCTTTTGTTGATGAGCTTCATGGTGCTCATTTTTTCTCCAAGTTAGATCTTCATTCTGGGCATCACCAAATTCAGGTTTATGAAGACAATATCCCTAAAATGGATTTTCGCACACATGATGGCCACTATGAGTTTTTGGTAATTCCTGTTGACCTCATGAATGCTCCTTCCAAATTATTGGAATTGATGAATACAACATTCTATCTCTACTTGAGAAACTTTATTCTTGTCTTCTTTGATGATATCCTCATCTATAGTAAAACATGGAATGAGCATATCCAACATTTGGATACTGTACTGCATCTTTTTTAAGATCATCATCTTCGTGCCAAATAGTCTAAATGTATTTTTGCGCAGGAGGAAGTAGAGTATCTCGAGCATATTGTTTTAGCACAAGGGTTTCACATAGATCCTGCAAAAATAGATGCCATGAAAAATTCACTCCATCGTCATAAATTTAAGATCCTTCATGGGTTTTGGGGATTGACTGGATACTATTGCAAGTTTTTCAAGGATTATGAGAAGATTGCAGCTCCATTAATAGATCTATTGAAAAAGGATGATTTTACGTGGAAACATGCTACTGATTATGCATTTGACAAAATGAAAGAAGCTATGTGTACCACACCTGTTCTAGCTATTCCCAATTTCTCAAATCCCTTCACTAATGAGATTGATGCTTGTGACAATGGGCTTGGTGTTTTTCTCAAATCCCTTCACTAATGAGATTGATGCTTGTGGCAATGGGCTTGGTGTTGTTCTCTGTCAAGATGAACAACCCATTGTCTTCACAATTAAATCCCTTTCCGGTAAGAATTTATCCACCTCTACATATGAGAAGGAAATGATGGATATTTTGCATGAAGTACAGAAGTGCCGACCATACCTATTAGGGAATCATTTCTGCATTAAGACTAATCACCAAAGTCTAAAATATTTCTTGGAATAATGGGTCTCATCCCCAACACAACAAAAATGGGTTAGAAAATTTATGGTTTATGACTATGATATCACTTACAAGAAGGGTAAGGAAAATATTATGGTGGATGCTCTTTCTCACACATTTGATGACCGTGTTTCTCTTTCAACTATCTCTATGTCTATTCCAAATTGGTTACAATCTGTTCAGTAAGGCTATGTCAATGACTTTTGATTATCTAAACTCATCCAATGGTTTTCCAACAACCCTTCTGTTGTACTGCATAACTCTTGGGATGGGTCTTCCCTGAGATACAAGGGTCATATGGTGCTTCCCCATAGCACATATCTTCAACATGTTGTCTTCTGTGAACTCCATGCTTCTCCATCAGCAGGGCACTCCGGGTTCCTCAAAACATATGAGAAGGTACAACGTAATTTATTTTGGAAGGGAATGAAATGGGAAATTCAACATATGGTGGCTAAATGTGATACATTCCAGTGCCATATGGGTGAAAGGACACTCCTTCTTGGATTGATCGAACCGTTGTCAATCCCTACAAGGATTTGGACATATATTTCAATGGATTTTATTGAAGGGATCCCTAAATCTGGGGGTAAGACCATAATATTGGTTTTTGTTGATCGAATCTCCAAATATGGTCATTTTTGTGCTCTCATCCATCCATAAAATACCTCCTTAGTCACCCAAATTTTCATGGATTAGATATTTTGTCTTCATGGAATCCCTTGTTCCATTGTCTTAGATGGCGACACAAATTTCACAAGCCATTTTTGGACAAAACTGTTTCACCACACTAGCACCAAACTGAATGAGTTCAGCATATCACCCATAAACAAATGGTTAGAATGAAGTTATCAACAAATGTTTGAAAATTATCTTTGTTGTTTCACCTCTAAACGACAACATCAGTGGGAAAAGTGGCTCCCTCTCGCTAATTGGTGGTACAACACTTACTACCATACTGCATTTAAAATGACTCCATATGAATCAGTTTATGGTCAGGAACCACCAATGATCCTTCCATACACCCCAAACAGTTCAATAGTTCGGGAAGTTGACATGATTATCCAAAACTGAGATCAGATTCTTCACATTTTGCAGGACAATCTTCACTTGGCCATAAACCAAATCAACCCATAAACCAATCAGCACCATTCTGAGTGCACCTTTCAAGTCAGTAATATGGTTATTCTTCGTCTATAGTATTACAAGCATTCCTCCTTAAAACTCAAAGGGTGTCAGAAGTGGGTTCCAAAGTTCTATGGGTCATATAAGGTTCCTTAGAAGATTGGATCCATTTCTATTATAAATTGGAACTTCCTCCTTCTTCTTGCATTCATCAAGTATTTCATGGCTCTTGTCTTAAGAAAGTTATTGCCACCAACATCCGAGAAAAAACTATTTTACTAGAACTGGATAATGAAGGATCCATTATTTTGGAGTCCGAGGCCATCCTCAATAAGTACACTCGCCAGCTTCGCTATGGATCCATCACAAACATATTAATTCAGTGGCATGATATGAAACTAGAGGATTCTACATGGGAACCACTCCTTTTGATTCCGTAACAATTTAAACATCTAAATCTTTGAGGACAAATATTTTTTAAGAGGGAAGGGATGCTAGGAACCTATGTAAACCCTTCTCTTTAATTCGTTAGTATATTGTTGTTGGGCGCATATGATTTTGTATTATCCCACATTCATGGGAAGTAATAGTTGTTTAGATTAGACTTAGTATATAAGTACGTGTTGGGGACAATGAAGGAATCCATGAGTTATTTGTATTCATAGAGAGTATGCTGTGAATCATTTCTAGAAAGAGAATTGTTCAGTAAATTATATAGGTGCGCATGGATACCAAAGCTCTGCTAAATCAGATAAATGGAAAAGTAGTACATGAGGTAAACTTCTAAAAATAGTTGTGATTCAACAAACAAAAAAAATTGCATTAAAAAATTAATATATTGAAATCGTATTGAAACATTTCAAAGAATGTTAAGGGATGGCATGACATATGGAATTGATTTAGGAAATAAAGAAATTACTAGAATGATTTATACATGTTTTTGTAAGATACTAGAAGCATCATGTTATTAAATTAGGTTTAAGATGATGGGTATCATATTTAGTATGCATAATTGCACCGAGAGGCGCTCTACAGTCCAGTATGGGGGAGATCTTGTCACGTGATGTAACGTTACTAACATGTCGGCAAGAAATAATAGTGAAAGTGAATATTATGGGGGAGATCTTGTCACGTGATGTAACGTTACTAACATGTCGGCAAAAAATAATAGTGAAAGTGAATATTATGGGGGAGATCTTGTCACGTGATGTAACATTACTAACATGTCGGCAAAAAATAATAGTGAAAGTGAATATAATGAAATCTCCTTGAATGCAATTTACCATGGGTTCTTTAAGAATCCTTGCATGATTGTTTAGTAGGCCAACATATTTTTACAGATAATTACATGGGTTAAAATAGACACCGCAAATTCAGTAGCCAAGTCAGAAACTCCTGGAATTTTCTCAGCAATAACAGGAACCGTCAAAGCATGGTCATATGCAGCAGATCGACCATGAGCAGAGTTACAAAGTTGATCCAGTGCACCCAAACTTGTTTCACAAACGCTTCTCTCTGCTGCCCGACGAAGTATCTCCAACAAAAGAGCAATAGCCCCGCCCTCTACCAGCTTCTCTCTCACGATTTCCTCCGCTGCTATGTAATAGATGGTGCTAATTGTAGCTGCCTTCCCAGATGTAGGATTCAGGGCCGCATCATTTCTAAGAAACTGCAGCAACCCCTCTGCCAAACCCTCGGTGGCCCCAAGTTTTTCTAGGAAAAGAGGGTCTGCAGCTGCCAGTTGCTGAAGAATCAAAACTGCATTCGTTTTACCCTCGGGATTGCCCTCTACAAGAATTCTTATTATGCAAAGAAAAGGCTCAAAAGAACTAGTAAACAATCGACAAGTTTCTTCATCTACAGGGATAATCGTTACCAGCATTCTCAAGGCTTCTTCGCATACATCCACAGATTATTTCAACTTCTCCATTGCCCCTTTACAGTGACCACAAAACATGGATGCGGCCAGCTTGGTGGAGGCAATACGTTCTCTAGTTGTGTAACGTTTCTGGGCTAATAGAGCTTTAAGCTTCTGCATAGCTTCCTTCAACTTCTGCCCAGTCCTGCACAAATTAACCTCTGCCAGAATGCTGTTGATGGTATGAATGGAATCGGCCATTCGTTCTAAAGATCCACTCGCACGATTGATCGGCTGCACGCACCAATGTTGAATACATCGACGCAACAAGTGATTAGGAATCAATTCTTCATTGTGACTCAGGATCTGCTTGGTGACAGGGCATTTAATGTTTTTGCGTGAAGACAAGTGTAGGTTCAGCCAGGCCTGAATGCTTTGACGATCATAAGTAATACCCATGGACAAAAAAACAGGATCCTCCATCAGATCAAGGGATATCGGGCATTTGAACTGATCAGGCACCTCGACCTCCTTAATCTCACCCATACTACTTTACCGAATTCTAATCTTTATTCTTCTTCTAATTCCACTCATCTCCCTTAGCCTCTCTGTGCCTCTCAGACTTGAGCTTTGGCTACGATCGAATGGACAGGGCGAATAATTATATAATAGGCATGGGAAAGTGAGGAAAGAGAGTTACGAAATTGATGTGCAGAAAATGATATTAAGATTCTGAAAAATGGTTACTATCAACGCATCCATTTCGATAGAGAGCGTGTGGAACAATGCAGAACTGATAGTAATTAAAATACAGAATGTTTCAGAGCATACAATAGGGACCCGTTACAGTCGGTGTGGATGTAAGAACAGATTTGCCATAAATGTTACGTGTGGAACTGTAGTTTTCTTGCCTGGAGCCTTAGAAAATTTCAGAGCTCCACCACTCCACTTGCATTTGCATTTCCATCCGGTCTGTCGGGTATGATCAGGTTTCGGGAATATCATGTTTGAAAGGGATTCCAATTTAGTAACACTGTCACTGTAACACAAAACCATTGCTAGATTTTCCAAAGGGATTCAAATTGTGTGATGGTAAGACAAAATCAATGTTCAGAAGTGATCTACAATTTGTTAACGGAAGTAGGATTTCCACACAGTTGAAATTGCCGAAAGAAGTAGTTTCTGACATCATATTAATTGTGTGAGATAAACATCATAAACTTAAACGGTTCATTCAAACCATCTAACTTTTATAGTCAAAGCGTTGAATATACATTCCATATATATCTTTGAATATATATTTATATATATTGATTTAGTGAAAATATATAAATAATAATTATAATTTGTGGGATTTGATTTGTTAAAGTACTAGATTAGATTACCTGACTATCACTCATTGAGTTAGTGAAAGCTCTAAACTAGAAAACTTCCATTAAACCTTAAATTAATCATTCAATAATTTAATTAATTATCAAACTTATAAGAATTCAATTTTTTGATTTCATATAATAAAAATAACAAAATTTCATTTCAACATAATACTTACTATATAATCCTAATCCTCTATCCAACTCTATTACACCAACCAGATTATATTACCTACTTTACTATCCCTCATTGAGTTAGTGAAAGCTCTAAACTAGAAAACTTTCATTAAACCTTAAATTATTTATTCAATAATTTAATTAATTAAACATTTAAAAACTTAGTTAAATATATAAAAACTCTATCAAACTTTTAACAATTCAATTCTTTGATTTCATATAATTTCAACATAATACTTACTATATAATCTTAATCCTTTACCGAGCTCCATTGCAGAGCTCCATTGCAGCAACGCTCAGCTCGATTAGATTACCTACGCGACCACCACTTGACTCAATGGCATCCTATCCCAAATGTGGGTTAATCTTATAAAAAAACCAATCCCAAACGTTGGTTAATTGTTTTATAACCATAGATCCAAATCCTAGGCTCTATCAAGCGTCGAGAGGGATCAAATTTCCCAAGGTGCAAACCTCTTCTCAGGTATTGCACTCAAGGTGCTTTTCGAGGAGATGTTTGCACCTCGGGAGATTTGATCCCTCTCGGCGCTTGATAGAGCCTAAGATTTGGATCTAGGCTGGTTATTAATACAATGATTGATGTTCAGTCGGAAGGACTCTGGAGAATGATGATTATTTACCTTTATTATGGTTTGATGTTGAGTCAGAGGACTCTGGAGCATCAAGAATTTGTAAACCTAATATATTGTTTTGATGATGAGCTTATGGGATTTAAGAGATAGAGATAATTTAGAATTATTATGTGTTTTTGGTTAAATAATAATGTGATGATTATTTGTTTAGTTGATGTTGAGCTGGTAGGCTCTGGAACATAAGGTCTTATTGGTAATGTGATGATATTTTCAATTATTCAAATTTCTATTATATGTCCTGATGACTGATAATTCTTTGATGATATTTTAGGTAATATATTATGGCACCTTCAATAAGACCACGCATTAAGAACCAAATGAAAAATTATGAAACTTGCAATAAGAAACAATAGACCTAAATTCAGTAAAATTATGAAACCTTTTAGCTAACCACGAGGGATGCCTTGAGATTATAAATATATTAAGAAATTTAAGAAATACTTATAAAATAAAAAAAACTCTTTAATAAAAATAAATAAAATATATTGAATGATAAAGTATAAATACTAAAGAAGGAGAACATGAATTGAAATAAAAAGCCTTTTCCCAAAAAAAAGAGTCACGGGGTAAAGAAATTAGAGGGGGTAATGGTCTCTAGTACATTAGAAGGTTTAGTTGTAGGTCCTTGAGTGCTCAATTTTCCATCATGGATAGTCTAGGAAGTACTGTGGGATTAAAGAGATATTATTGACATGAATGTAGAAAGTGTTGGTAAATGGGCCTTGTGGATACTCTGCATTAGTAATAAAGATATAAAATAACCCTAAAATTTTGATCAAGAACATGACAAAGAGGTAAGATTCTTCTCGTATTGTAAAAAAAATTTGAGTACTTTATGAGAGTTTGGTGTTGAGGTTGTTGACTCTGGAGCACCAAAACTACTTGCAACCATTGTGATATTTATGTGTTGAGTTGTTATGCTCTGGAAAACCTAGATTAATCATACTCATTTAGAATTTAGACGGTATGCTCTGGAGCACCTAGATTGATCATACTTACTTGGTGTTGAGATGGTATGCCTTGTAGCACCTAAGATGATAAGTATTATATGGTGTTAAGCTGGTATGTTCCGGCTCACTAAGAGCTAGTTTTGCTTATGAATATGTTGTACTCATGATATGCTTATGTTATATATTATGAAAATGTTATGATTATGTTATGAATATGTATGTGTAGGTTATTCTTAAGTTATACATATCATTAGAGGAAATTTGAACTCAAAATGGGCGGGTGCATCCACGGAGGTGGGTTACAATTTTTGGCAATGCGATTTCGGAAAAAATAAAAAATCATTCCTCAATCGATCTTTTATTAAACCATTAATCAGGGTCTTAACACCTCAATTGAGGGTTTAATAAAAGATCGATCGAGGGTTTGTCGAAACCTCGATCGAGCTTTTGATAAACCCTCGATCAAGCATTTAGACCTCGATTGAGGGTTAAAAAAATAGCTCGATCGATGGTTAAAATGGACCTTGATCAAGCATTTTTAATCTTCTATAAATAGGCAACAAACCCATAATTTAATTTACTTCATTTGTTGGATAGAAAATGGTCATATATATTTATTTGTCGATATGGGTTGTAGAGAAGTTGGGTTATAGATGTGATTGATCACATGTATGCTTCTAACCAATCACATCTATAACACCAATTACTTGACGAATAATATATATTCATAAAATCTAGAGGAAGTGGTATTAGTAATGTGGTTACTCGTTTTTTCTTCAACGTATGTATTATTACCCACAAGTATATCATTCTTCTAGTCATAATCATGTTTTATTAAATTTTATTATCATATAATTCTATGTTTTAGAGACCTTGATCGAACTGATACCTTGATCTTGACAATGTATTTCCATATGCATTGAATGTAAAGTTTCATTTAATGAAGTCTTCCAAAATATTATTGGACATCTTGTATTTTGAATCCCCATTTGAATTCATGTCATTGAAAATTTTCAATTCTTGTCGAAATGAGAATTAATATCATGTTTAGTTTCCATACTTTTTGTTTTTCAGATCTCACAGTTGTCATAACACCTTTTCTTTTATTTATTTTCTTCCACTCTTAGCATTATGAAACACCAAAACAATTACTCACGTGTTATTGATGTAAATTCTAATGGCATTCAATAATTTACTAGCAAAATTAACTGCAAATGTGTTGTACAATAACAATTTTGAAGAGTAAACAATGGACCTTGATATAACCCAAGGAAATGAGGTCATATTTTTTTTCATGCTCACATTTTCATTTCTCTAAAGGTACTAAAAATACTTTGCTCCTTCGTATATAATTTTAATTTTAAAAAACTACAATTATGTGATATGCCTCTGAATGTAACACTAATTTTTATCTTAATCGTTCTATTCTATTCGTCGCTAGGTTCTGGGATTTAAATATATGTCTCGAATATCTATACCATAGGTAGATCGTAGTCCTGAGAATCCAAGTCGAGTGGACACAACTCGCCTAAGTTTAGCTCATCAACTAAATTGCATGCATCATTGCTCTCATTAGTTCATTGCAAAAACAATATTATGACAATGATTCATGCAATTAAGTTGATGAGTTGAAGTTAGACGAGTTGTTCCCACTCGACCTAGATTCTCAGGACTACGATCTACCTCTGGTATAGATCCTTGGGTTAGACATTTAAAGCTTAGAGCCCATGGCGAAATAGATATGACGATTAAGATAAAAATTAGTGTAAATTCAAAGGCATATCCCATAATTGTAGTTTTTTAAAAATAAAAATTATATACGAAGGAGCAAAGTATTTTTAGTATTTAAAACATTTCACTACATTTATGTACTACATTGTATACACATTGGATATATTGCTGACATGAATCAAATGATGTTGAAATTCCTTACCAACCAGTGATGACATAAACAAGCTAGATGTTGAATTCTAATCAAAACAAACCATGATACTCCTTGAATATAAGCATTAAAAAAAATTAAATGCATGTAGTTCACAGAATCTAAATTTTTTTTTAAAGCCCCAAAATGAATCCCTGGCATCACCATCAAGGTTTCACAACTATTGGTTAAAGTTTTGAGTTATCATGCTAGGATGCATTGAAGGGTATATTCTATCTACGTCATGGTAATTTTGCTACAAACAATAGTTTGTCCACTTGGTCACTGCACACAATATTCATAATCAATGTCATCTATATTGTTGTTTAAATCCATGTCTCTTTTCAACATAGAGTTCAATTTTTTTGTTAATATATTTTGTCCAAAAAAAATTTAAACTTCATTAAATTTAGTTATAAGGAGGGTCACAAGGTCGCATATATGGGGCGCAACATATTCTTATCACTACGAAAAAACCTTTTTTTATGAGTTGAGTGAGTTGGCATGTCATGTTTATTTCATGAGTCTTATCCATTTGCTATATCCTTAATGTACTCATGTCTAGATGAAACATATTGGTAATAGGTTATAATTGTCAATTATGTTTATATACACATTTATCTATACAATGAGAGAATTCTAATTATATGTTCTAGGTGAACTATGGAAAGAGTTTTCTTGTTCCCTAAACTTTGATGCCTCTTTCATAGTTTCAAAAAGCTAAATCTAAAAAATAAAGGACAGCTTCCCTTGTTACTAGTATATTTCACTATGGTTATTAGTATTATATTATTGCTCCTTCAATTCTTCTTCTTATGCATTTATATTCTTATCATTTATTTGGATATGAAAAATAAAAATAAAAAAATTATTTATATTTATTACAATGTTGAGAATAAGTATCCTTCTTCTTATTCTTTTTTATTGTATATTTCATTTTTTTCACTTATGTTTTTTTTTTAATTTTTACATTTACCATCTCTAAAAAATTACAATTTCCCATTTCCCCTTTATTCTTTTGCAAATTTTATTTTAAATTATCTTAGATGGGTCCTTGAAACCCATTTCTAAAATGTCCTACATGAACATAATATTATATATAATATATATAAGCTAAATCCTATATCTCAAAAAAATATGCTAGTATATTGGTAGTCATGGACAAAGCTTTTTTTCAAGTGTTTAAGAGTAGCTCGATCGAGGGTTTATCAAACCCTCGATCGAGGGTTTAATAAAACCTCGATCGAGGTTTCGACAAAACCTCGATCGAGGTATTTAAATACCTTGATCGAGCTTAATATCTCGATCGAGGGCTTGAAAAACAAATATTTATCCCTCTTTCAAGAAAATCAATGTTTCTCTGTGTCTTCTAGGGGTGTAAACCCTGCAATTCATGGCACACAACTGAGCGGAGTCCATACCAATATATTCATCACCGAATCCTGTATCCATTGAGATATCATGCATGTGTTTTGGCATTCATATGGGTTTTTTTTTAATTAGTTCTAAAACTTACACTTAGAAAACTAGACAACAGCTTCGAAGCAGCTCAAAGAAAAATGCGCAGGGTAAAATATACACATCCAAAAATTTCGTAAAAATGCACAGCCCACACATCGATGTGTCCTCCTCGAAAGGATGTATTTTGTTTTTCAATTTTTGAAAACAGTGAAAAAAAAGCTGGGATGTACACACATGTGTATAAAATGA